>CATIWF010142859.1:0-27178 GCA_949630135.1 Balakata baccata
GTATAGGAACATGACATTTGTATTTTGGGTTGTGTATCTGTATATGTATAAATTACTAAATATGCAATGATGTGTAAATGTGTATTTGGCTTTAACCTTTCTAACTGAAATAATTGAACATAGTGTCTGAATTGTTAGCATATGAATGCTTTGCTATCAAATATTGCGAAGTGATAATATTATATGATCCAAAAAAAATTATTATCCCTCATTATAAACAGGACTATGTCCTATTCTATGCAATATAGGATAACATGATATGAATATAAGTGATATCCACAGGTATAAGGTGTTACATAAACGACCACAACCTCAACTCAAGTTTTTACAAAATAAAACTTGAAAACACTTTATTAGCTTTCAAACCTAGGTGTTAAACTTATCACCAATTTCAAGCTTACAATTAATAGCGTAAACATATCATCCCTAAACAAATCATCATCCAATTTATCATTCAAGTTTTGTCATTATTCTTAAACATTACCATCAGTAAACATTTCAACCAAACGATCTCAATATCAATAAACTTAAATATATCCATATCATTCAAAAATTAAACTGTTCAACTCTATCCAACACATATTTAACTTCACCCTATCAAATTTAACATATCACAAGTCATAATCCAGCAAATATCAATCATAATTCAAATATCCAAAATGAGTTCATCCTTAAAATAGTCTTCAAACTATTCACAAACTCTAAATCTAAGCATTCACAAAGTCACAACTAGCACAAATATCATCTAGAACCTCTACTTTAAACTCAAATTTCATTTCTTTCATATCATTTTATATTTAATATCAAAGACAGCTACCTTATAATGAAAAATTTCTAATAAGAATGGGACTCTAATCAAATTATTTCAATCCCTATTTTACTCTCTTTCATCAGTTTATTGTAGTATCTGATTTTTAATTGTAATACAAAACTTTTAGAATCACAATTCTAGTATATTAAACTTAAAAGTTAATTCCTTTCACAATCATATTCATGTGGTTCTAAAACACAACCATTTACTACTAAAAATTATTTAAGATCTTTAATTTGTATCAAATTTGTGCATACTTTAGCAATAAAACAACCCCACACATAAGAGTTTTTTTTTATTATTATTTTGTAATTGTAAAATCAATAGTTAATGAAATTACCTAAATATTTGCAACATCGTATTATAATAACTTTTGACTACCAAAGACATACCCATCATGAATTTGATCTTCCTATTACAAATTACAACCATCTGAGTTCTTTTCATTTTATGACCCATCATATATTTTGGGAAAATAATGACTAGGATTATCTTTGAAAAACAGAGTTGTCATTGAATGGGTTAGGATTCTCAATGTCCAAGGGCAGATCTATAGCAGAGGGTCACTATCGTCTAAGGAGCATCAAGAGCATGTAGCATCACAATCATCCCAGGAGAAACCAGGCTAGTGACTTCTCCTCCAAGGCATCATTGGTCAAAATGCCGGCGATTTCCTTACAACTTTTTATCCGAACCACTGATTTGGATTTTTGCTACTACCCGTGTTAATAAGAAAGAAGATTTTGTCGTGAGGTGAATGAAGCTTATGTTTTCTAAGAGAAGACAACTATATAAGGTAATGGATGAGTATGGCAGATTTGAGAGGACCATTTATGGGAGAGAGAAAAGTGATACTGGCAAATACGTGAAACATGTGTCACACTTTTATTTGCAATAAATCTATCTTTTTTTTCCTACAACTCTTATTTGAATTTTCAAAACCTATAACAAAACTACACCATTTTAGACCTGAAAAGCTTGTTTTCTAAGAAAGTTTAATCTCTATCTCTAATGAAAAAAAAAATTTTACAGAGAGAAATATCATGATGGCCTTTTTGCAATGGAGAAAAACATAAAGGAGGAAGACATCCATTATAGTCAAATGATAGATTTTCCCTTAATTGAAAATTTTTACTCTTTCTAAATTTGAGGATAAAATTGTAAAGCAATAGATGTATATTTAAACAATACATGAGAAACATACTCTATCCATTACAACTCTAAATAAGCAAGTGTTCCAATATGTGAATTTTCTAACATAACACTGAATTAGGCAATTTAATTAAAAATTATAAATATTATGCAATTTTCACACAAATAAATTAAGTATGAGTTATCAGGAATACCTTAATAAATTAAAATCATTTTGGTGCAGTATCCATGCTAAGAATCCTTCTTTTGCAAAATTTTATCTTAATTGTAACTTAATTGGAGCTATAGATGCTTGAGCTGCTCTTTTAAATAAAACTACAAGAATTCAAGTTGATTTTAGTACCCATTTTGTTATGGGTCTTTATTGGTTAATAGATAAAGATGAATTTACCATTTTTTTATGACTGGTTTGTAAAGAATATGTTCCTTTCATAATCCATTTCTTTTTCACGTTAACATTCTTTTTCAAATTACAATGCTTAGCAATATGACCTTCCTTGTTGCAATAAAAGCATTTGATATGAGGAAAAGATGTGAAATATTTTTCTCAAAATGTGCAACATTTTTAACATATCTTGTAAAATCATCAACAACAATCATTTTATCTTTTGCAAATCTATTTGATCAATCTCCATGATATTTAAGCTCTTCATTTGAAACACACTTTTTGATACAAAACTTTTCAATCTCCTTTTTTTTTTTTTTTCAATCCCTTCATGCAAGAAAGCATTTTGTCTTGTAATATCATTATGAAGACTAGTGGCTTTCAATTCATTTTCAATAGATTTTTCAGTCTCATTTACCAAATTATCATGCAATATCTTTAAATCAGCAAATGAATTTTGTAAAACAATATGCTTTTTCTTCAACTTTCAATACTTATAGTACAACTCTTCAAAATATCTCCAAAGGCCATCATCATTGGAAGAGTTAGAATCATTTACCTCAAAATTTTCATCAAGATTGAGGTCCAAAGTCTATTTTTTAGCTTTTTTAATATCAACCATCAAAGCCATAATTGTAATATCTTTTTCTTCAGATTCATTTGAACTTGAGCTTGAATATCCACTATTGCTCCAAGTTGCAACCACAACTCTTTTCTTATGCTTATGTCCCAAATATTTCGGGTTTGGAATGCCCAGGTTGGTTACATTCATAGCCTATAACATCATTGTTGTTTTGAGTATTCTTATGCTTTTTTTTATTTTCCAGACTTGCTCTTATGTATGTGCTTCTTATGAGACATTCTTCTTCCTTTCTTAAGCATCTTTTCAAACCTTCTTGTCATCATTTCCAGCTCTTCATTGAACTTGAGCTGCTACTTTCACTCGATAAAATTTTAAGTGTAATTCTTTTGTTTTTCTCCTTTTTTATCTATATCAACAATTTGACAATATATTAGCATTTCATGGGATAACAAAGAGCCAATTACCTAATCATATGTCATGTTCCAAATATTCTTGTCTAGCAATGTCACCACTTTTGATTCCCATCTTGCTGTCAATGGTCTTAGGAACTTCTTGATTTGATGAACTTCACTAATAGGTTCCGAGTATTTTGAGTGCATTTGTGAAGTTCATAAATATGTAACTTGCATCTAAAATGCTTTCATCTTACTTCATTCAAAATGTTTCACAATTATTCATCACCATATGAAGCCTTGACTCTTTTCACTTCTTTGGTTCCTTCATAAATTGTCTCCAACTTATCCGATATTTCCTTTGTCGTGTCATATCCTTAAACTCAATTGAACTTATTTGTATCCAGTCTATAAAATAGAAAATGTATGGCCTTAGAGTTTTCTTTTATTGCTTGCTTTTCATCTTTGGTCATCTCTTCTAATATCTTATTTGTTCTATCTTCTTTAGTTGGAAAAGTGTAGCCTTCCAAAATAAATTTCCAACAATCTAAATCATTAGATTGTAAGAAAAGACACATTCTATCCTTCCAATATGAATAATATAGACCTAAAAAGAGAGGAGGACGTGTGATAGATTGACCTTCTAGAAATGGAGTGGCAATGGGTGTTTAAACAACATTGTCTGATGTTGAAGCCATAGTTTTGGATCTCTCCAAGATTGTGAAGCCTTAGGTGAAGGGAGATAGGTTTGATACTAAATATAGGTCGTAAAATAGCTCAAGAGGAAGGGTGAATTGAGGTTTCAAGAATATTTGGCCCATGTAAAATTGACACACATTTCTTGAGTATTCTAATGGTATGCTATTAGTAATCCAATATGCACAGTTGATAATTTTTAAAGATAAATTGAATTTTCTTAATTTCAAAACAGAAACTTAAGACTAAAGGAGTTTTTTTTTTATCTTAAAATGGTTTTTGTTAAATAAATAACCACTTTTATTTAAAACAAAAACTTGAAATCTAACTTTGAACACTTAGAGATTTATGCAAAACTAATTTTTTTTCAAACCTTTTTCAATCAAAATCTTATTTGAAAGATATTAAGTAATCAAGAAATGGAAATTTAAAGCTGATATAGAACATACTTGATTTATAGTAGTTCAGTTTTCTTAGCCTACATTTACTCCTTAAGATCAATTTTGAGAGTTTCTATCCACTAATAACTCTTTTCAAGGGCTATAGTCAAGCCAAATACAATCCTAGGAAGATCTAGTCGTCAGCAATCACACTCAAACTCAAGTTTAACAAGTAAAACTTGACAAATACTAGAATAGCTTCAAACCAAGGTGTTAAACAACCCTAACTCAAGTTCTTAAAAGGTAAAACTTGAAAGCACTTGATAAGCTATCAAACCTAGGTGTTAAACAACCTATCATAAGATTTCAAGCTTATCTTGCTACCTGGAACTCAACTAGAAATTTCTCAAGCTCAGACAAAGAGATTTACAACAAAATCTAGAGTAAGATGAACAATATGTAAAGAGTGAAGCTCAAATGGAAGGAAAATTTTTGTAAGATTCGAAAAGCAATTTTCTTCTATGAATATTTTATTTTCCAACACCTGAAATGTTTCTTCAACATGTATTTATAGTTTTAGAGTGAAAAACTAGCCAGTTGACTCAAAATTGCATTCCTTAGAAAACTAGTCGTTGTTTTATCATTTTGTGAAAAAAGTTGTTATATAATTGATTAGCATACTTCTAGAAAACTAGGTTTCTTATTACATCAGCATAGTCCTAGAATACTATGTTTCTTACTACTATTTTAATACTTTTGAGCTTAACTTTTGACATACTTTTGAGCTTCACTTTTGACATACATCAAATAAACTTTACAAAGTGATCTTAAAACACCTTGTTTTTTTACATGTACTTCTTTTCTCGAGTATAACATATCTTCTCCATATTACATCTTTAAATCTCAAATTGAAAGAATAAAGTAATAAATTCTAAAATATATGTCATGGTTTTATAATCATGAAGACTTTTGGGACATAACCAATTTAGCCTTTGAGCTAATACTCTATAACTAGCCTTTTCTTATAGGTTTGATAGTCGTTAAGTCATTCAAACCTTGCTCATAGTGCTTGATTCGTCCCTCCAATGGGACCTTTGCAAAGTTGATATTATTGAGACTCAAGCTAAATCGTCAAGGAAAAAAAAAAAAGAGAATCCAAAACCGCCACAATTTCCTCTCTAGAAAGTTTAGATATTTCAGTAATTATTTATGTCAAATTGGCATTAGTGTCTAAATTGATAAAATGTTAAAAGTTCGTTCATTTGATTAAAAAAATTGAAAATACATGTTCTTTTTGACACAAGCCTAAAAAATCAGAATTTTTTTTAGTAATTTAGCCTCAAAAAAATTACAAGGATCAAATCTAATAACGAAAGGAAAGAAGATAGTGTAAACACTACCTATGAAAGTATTGGTTGGCCCATCTAATAATCTATAGAATTTTTCAAAAATGTCAAAAGCTACTAAAATATTACAATACATTCACTTAAAGTTTTTTTCAAAATTACTAAAAGCACCTAAAAATATTACAACAATACCTAAACTCAAAAAGTCACCCCGAAGTATACCAAAAAATGCACATTCAATATATCTCTAGTATACTTTGGATATACCTTAGTTTGGTATTCTTAGGAATACCTTAGATATACTTTGATTCAATATACCTTAGAAATAATTTGGGAATACTTCAAGTATACCTTAGGTATAGCTCAAGCATATCTCAGGAATACCTCAAAAATACCTTAGGAATACCTTGGTTGAATTATCTAGATAATTATACTTATAAAGAAGAAGAAGAAGAAGAAGAAGAAGAAGAAGAAGAAGAATGTTACAGGAATTTGTAGGAAATTGTTTCAAATAATTTATGAAAGCAGTGATTGCTTTCATTTTTAAAAACAAGTAAACCTATCATTGCCCTCTCCATGCATTTTTCTGGCATCTAGGTGGTCAACAAACACACATCTAGATAATTTACTTTAATTTTCAAATGAAAAACCAAACTATAAATATCCATTAATTAAAGAGAATGTTATTTTGCATAGGGAAAAGTTCAAAAAACTATTATGTAGTTTTCCACTTTTGCAACTTTAAGTGCGTTATCTTTTTTATACAAAACGAGTCAAGTGGTTTGCATTGTTAGAAATTTTAAGTATACACCCCCAACATCATTAAAAAATACTGATATGGCACAATTTATCTCTCTACATGTCTCTCTTTCTTAGATAGCACTTTATCACTCCTACATATAATTTAATAATCCTACATGGCATTTTAATGATTTAAAAAAATTAAAAGAATAAAAAACTTCAAATTCCTATCAAATCTAAAAAATTCAACTTTTTTCCATTCACTTTCCCATCAACCAAATAGTATCACATTCACTTTCCCACCATTTCCCATCAAACAAACTTCATCACATTCACTTTCCCACTGTTTTTCAGTAACCAAACAACATAACATTCACTTTCCCACAAAATTTCAACCAAACAGTAAATCGAAGATACATAATCAAAGTGACAGAAACTCATCAAAGAAACTCAAAAATAAAATCAAAGCTTGCTAAGAGAAAATGGAGTGGAGACCCAGAAAATTAAAAAAAAAAAAAACAATCTAAGAAACAAAAACTCAGATTTGCTCAGTAGAGTGGAGCTCAAAAGTTGGATTTCTCTTCAAAACTCAAAAACCATATCACCAATTTGAATGGGCAGGGTGGCCGGCATTCAACCCATTGAAGCTTAGGGTCAAGGTTCTTCAAATTTGGAATTCTTCAAATTTGAGAAGAGAAAAGAGAAAATGTCACATACCCAAAAGCTAAACTCAAATGGTTGCTGGATCTAACGGGTTCATACCCAAAAACAACCTCCTCTCCGTCACCTACAAGAACGTGATCAGTCATCTTTTCCACTCCGAGATGTAGGTGAAGGAGCTCGTCGTCGAGGAGTGCAACCACAAGGAGAAGGTCGTCTTTTCGACTCTAGAATTCGATGAGCTCGTCATTTAGGAGCACAACCTCCTCTCCGTCGCCTACAAGAACATGATCTGTGGTGGGATCTTGAAGCTCTTGGATGATTAAGATGAGGGAGAAGAATGCTATGAGAGCAAATTTTTGGTAAATTTTGATTTTTTACCTTTTTTTTTTTGTTAAAATAGTTTATTGACATTTGGATTTTTTTATATATATACCTGAATTTGCTAGTGTATGAAAGAGAAAGGTAGATAGGAAATGGTGATACATCATTTTTTAACAGTATTAGGAGTGTATACTCGCAAACCACATGACTCGTTTTGTACCCAAAAAAATCACATACAAAAGTAGAAAACCATAGGGCGGTTTTTTGAACTTTCCCCAAAGATGAAACTTTTAATTATGTCATCGACATTGGCAATTTTGTTCTGCATGTTACTAGTCACATTTAAGGATTTTTGCCAGAAATTCTTGGATATGCTGAAAATAAGTATCATAAGAAAGCAATATGCACATATGCTGTGAAGTTGGTATCATTATTTGCAGAAGTAATAACAAATAAAACCAAGGCTTCTACATATCTAGCAATTGCAAAAGTCATAGCAGATTGCTCTACCGCTGTTGGTGATGCGATATATTTTATTAAAGAAGCACAGCAACTGTGGAATTCATCTTCTCCCATGCACTCCACTACCATGCCTTGGCACCGGAGTTTCATCAGAAACCAACTCACCAGTTTCTCGTCTCTGATTGCATCAATGGTTAGAGTAGAGAGTAATAGGTAGAAGGTCAAGACGGAGGTGGAGAAATTAGCCATCGTTGTTGCTTTCTTTACAATCAGCAGGTCAGCAACTCTTTATTAGAGAACATGATAAATTATAGAAGAAATACCGGAGAAAGAAAAAAAGAAGAAATGAGAAGGAAAAAAAAATAAAAAAGCCCATTTAATAAAAATAAAAAAATTAAAGTATTGGTTATTTTGAAAAAAAAATTAAATTTCAAAGATTGGTGCAAAATAGTCAATAATCTAATCAAGCGATCCAGCCCGCCATAACTGGTAAATCCATTTAACGATATAATTAAGTGATTCAGTCCATCTTATAAAAGCAAATTTTTTTCTGCTGAGAGACAAGTTGAACACCGTTGCATCCCCAGGAAGGTGATAAAAGAAGCAATCTTATACAACTTCCATCTCTATCTAATGTAATCTCTCATATCTGATATATTTCTAGCTCATAATTTTGTTCTAACAGCTTTATCAAACTCTTGCACGTCTGTACATAATCTGAAATATCAATATACAGCAGATCATTGATTGGCTTTCTTCAGACACTTTAATATGCACAATAAACTTATTGTCATTTTCTCCTTTCAAGGGAGGCTAGATTTAAATTATCACCTCAGGATCTGTAATTACGGCGAAAATTCTGATCTTAGAGGAAAAACACATATCATTTCCAACAAATTCTTGGCGTGATGACACGATTTGGATGCAAAAATTACAACAGCAAAGGACAAAGAAATGCAAGAAACTTCTTTGTCAACGAACTTTACGGGCTTTGTCTTCCTGCCCTAAGCCGAGTGATTTCTGCGCATTTGCAATACCTTCAGGATCTGCAATAAAACAGATTACAAATTAATCAATATAACTACAGAGAAAAATATAACATATGAAAAAGATTAGCCAGCACTTATGAAAGGTATTCATTATACTAGTGAAAAATTCCATTTTAAAAAAAAAAGTAACAATATTGTCAAATAAGATTATAAGAGTGAGATCATGTAATTGAGAATTCAGCTCAACTTTATCAGTTAGGAGCCCATAGATTTTCATTTGACAACATTAATGTGAAATTATGGCTGAGAATTATTCAGCTATGGTATTTGCAGTTTGTCATATGTTCTGAGCAACTTGTGGATTGATGCGCATTTTGATGTCCGTGCTTGTGTCCATGAAAAAGAGTGATACATAAAGAAACATACGTAACTATATCCCACTTTTACTTGCAAAGGATGGAAAGTAAATTCATTAACAGGACAAGTCCAGACGAAAAAAAGATTAATAAAGCTTTTTTTTTTTTTTTGCTTCCTAAACTATCACTATTTTTTTTTAACTATTTAGTCCCAGAACTTCTATTGTATCTTATTGGGTCCCTGTACATTTATTTTTAGCACACATGGAGTGGGAAGGACTCAATAAAAATAGAAATGATAGTTTAGCAACCCAAAAAATTAGGCATTGAGTCCTTGGACTAGCATTTTATTTATTGAATTTTGAATCCCTGCTTCTAATGTATGCTAAAATAAATGCTCAGAGACCCAATAGAACACGATAGAAGTTCATAAATAAATAGGAGAAAAAATCCATTTCAGAGACCAAAAGATGCTCTTTGCCAATCCATAAAGTTCAATGTACTCACATGGAAGATTAACCTGCTCCACCAGCACATCAAATAAGTAGTAGAAACTAGTTTCTATTATATCAGTATGTCTATGCCTCAGAGCCAAAGGGGGTGGTCACACTAAATACTAGTAGGCAGAGCAATAAACTTCAAATAATCCAAGACCAACAAAATCTCTGCTCTACTTGAAAACCAATTGTGCACACACTGCTTTAGTGTAAAAAAGCCATTCACAAAAATATGGTCTAGTTCAGTACATAATGAAGAAGCCTTTTAAATGTTAGTGTTATTATACTGTCAGTCTATCTAAGCAGGACTAGTTTATTTAATTTTGATACGCATCACACAATCTCAGCTGAATCAATGAAACACATTAAATAATCTAATTTTGAATACAAAATCATCCCAGGGACTCACAATTCTCCTTATATTGAAAAATATAATAAAATATTTCATAAAAAGCATAAGAATCAGTAGTAGAAATTATAACACCAACAGTATTGGGTGGAAGGAAATGAAAAGACTTACCAAAGAACTGAGTAAAGATGCGGGTGAAGAAGCTCAAATTGCGAGAAACATTATATGCCATAGCTGGTGGAAGAGGTTTAACAATGGTGTCAATGCTAAACACTCTCTGAAGAAACTGATAAATTCACATCAAAAGTACAAATATCCGTTAGTCGCTACTACCAATTCCACATAAACACACCAAATTCAGATCTCCAATGCAATATTTCATCAAATTTCATCGACCTATAAGCTCAAAAACCTGAAAATTGCGCTGGAAACTGTATCGAAGCTCAGGGTCGAGCTCAAGAGGATCGTCGTCGTCCTCGTCGTCGAAGCGGCGGTTATTGTTCTTTTTGCGAGGAACGTGCATAGTGGGGGTGGAACCTGGCTGATTGGTGACTTTGAGCTTGGCGTCTTTGAACTTGTTGGCCTTCTCGTCGCCGTCGTCGCCCCTCCATGGCGCTTTAGATAACAATTCCTTCTTTCCTTTCACCATTTTGCAGCTGAATGGAGGTGTTTCTTGTGGCTGCTCTGCCTCTAATGCCGACTACGGCCTACGGAGAAAAATAGATAAGGATCCTGGTGGGTCGGAGATACGACCTCTGTTTGGTTGCTCGGATAAAGTTGCTCTAGTTTTAGTACAGTCGCCCGCCTTTGCTCCTTTAGGTGGGCATTTAGTAATTTGATTATTGCTATGAAAAAATTTAAGTAATCGAACGTTGAATATTTTAAAAAAATTTCAACCATTATCAAATCGAATAAAAATAATTTGGTTATCAATTATTGAATTCAAATTTTTGGTAATTATTCAAATAATCAAAATTTTAATTAAATTTATAAATTTTATTTAAATTTATCAAATTTCTTAATTTATTTTATTATAATAAAAAAATACTATATAAAATAAAAAGACTCAAATAAATTAAGATATCATAAAATAATATACAAGTATCATAATAAAATTTATAAAAATTTAAAATTAAATATATAAATTTGGTTATTCAGTTATTTTTTCAGTAAATTACCGAATAATCGAAATAATTCAAATCTTATCACCAAATTATTGAATCTAATTTTTTCGGTACGGCAATTGATTACCAAATTTCAATGGTTCGGTTCGGTAATTCAAGATTACCTAACTATTGCACACCCCTATAAATTTTATGTCAGTTGTGCTTATGCACAATCGTTTTGCATGTGAATAATTATTTCTATAAAATATAATATATATAATTGTTTAAATTTATTTTAAATTATTATTATTTAAAATGATCTTTTTAAATTTAAGAATTGAATATAATAAATTACTATAATTAAGTATATAAGTATTAATAATTCAAATTTAATTAGTAATATTGGCGTTTCAGATTTTGATCTTGACTACTTTTTTAGACATTTTTTTTAATTTTGTTAATCTTAAACTAAATTTTTAAATAGTCAATCAATGAATGACTTGATTAATATTCTCATTTATAAAAATTGGGAGATCTTAAATTCAAGGGGTAAAATAAATTTTTTGTATCAAAATAGTACCAAATTTTTGTTTTGCATCAATTTAATACCACATCTTTATAATTTTGTTTCAGATGAAAGTATATACAATATTTATGATAGAATTTTGGAAATCAAAAATACACATATTATACCACATTATTATATTGTTTCAGATAAAAAATGTCACATATTTTAGTCTGAAGTGGCATGTGAGTTGGTAATATATAATATTTTTATTTGAAGTGGCATTATTTGTCATATAATATGTATATTTCTGGTGTCCACATTAAACAAATTCTATTGTGAATATTGTAGATACTTTTATCTGAAACAAAATTGTAAAGATGTGGTAGTAAATTGATACAAAACAAAGGTTTTGTACCATTTGGAAACCTTCTATTTTAATGAATTTGTGGTTGATTGATGTGCTTTACCCAAATTGGGTAGAAACCCATTTGTATATGGGTATGTTGGAGATTAATTTTGGGTTGCTTGGGGAAAAACTTCCCTTTAAACTTGATTGAGATGTTAAACACATAGTGGAGGAGGATTTAAGAATAAAGAACCTAGCTTAACAGTTTTTAAGTTAGGATTGGTGTATATGGCTTTGTATAGTTATAGATATTGATATATACCTTGAATTAATGAGAAATAGTTGTGATTATGTTTAGGTGATGCCTTTGAAAAGTGGAATTAACCACTAAAGAGGCTAGGCAAGATTAAAGCTTGAAATTTGAGTTGGCTGTATAAGAAGTAAGTACACATATGCATTATCTCTTATTAAAATGATATGATATGAAAATGTGTTGACATATTAATTAGCAATAATTGGTACCAAGCTGGAAATAGAAATATATAATAGATTACTCACACTTATAGGCAATGAATGATATATGATTAATTGGAATGAGTTGGATTGTTTAAAGGCTTAATGGTATTTTTAAGTGGCAATATTAAACAATAAATGAGACTAATGAAAGAAGAATAAGTAAAATATGAGTAATGTGAATGTGATTATATAGAAATTTTATAAATAATAGCTATAGAATGTAAACTCAACCTATGATTATTAGATATTAGTAATGGTAATTACATGCATGTTTGTGGGCTATTAACCCAGGTGGTTATAAGTTAGGCTCACTATCTATATAAAGAATTGATAATTGATAGATATACAAGCTCCATAAAAGCATAAAAAGTGTAGGCAAAAGAATGGCTTAATAGAGGTAAGTTCTTTATTTTGAGAACTTATGAAATTGATGGGATGGATATGCATGTGGAACATGTATCTATGATCTATGATGCTAATTGTTTGTTTTTGGTATGCTACTTATATAAAAAGATGAATTGTTACATGATGATAGGAAAGGCTACACTTGGTTAGCCGTAGTGCCTTATGTGATGTATTATGAACTGGACATCGAATGCAAAGATACAAGTTTGTATGACATAAGCATTATTATGGGTCATGAAGGCATGAAATAACATGTTCAAATGTTAGAGAAGATAAATTGAGCATATTAATATGTATAAAATGATAAATGAGCTTTAAAATGTGAAATGTGTGCATTGCTTGTGTTGTTGAGTTTGGCTGCAAATAAAAAATGTGATGGTACTATTGTGGTTTGCTATAATCCAACAAGGTAAAAAGTTGAAGAAAAATCAATAAATTATAAAGGTATAATTTATAAATTTTGCTTTGTTAAATTAGTTTTAATTAGTACAAGTAAAATCTTTTGATTCAGCTTTTGAAAAATTTTATTTTCTGCTGCATTTTATGAATGTGATTCATCCTCAAAACCCAATAAGCTTAAGGTATTTGAAGGTAATTTGGTAACCAATAAAGGATTCACTACTCTATGAGCAACCTTTATGAGGTAACAAGGAATAGAGTCAAAATACAGAATCAATATCCAAGATATCCTTGAATACTTCAAGTCTAAGGATACTTGCATCATTGCTATGATGAAACTATCATTGACATTTGAATAGAATATCCATATGATTGTCTCATAGAAGGTCATCCAATATACTTGGCTACTCTTAGCAAGTATCAATATGTCAACTCTAAACATCTCATGCTTATAGATTAAAAGATATACTGTTTGATCCCATCAAAGAATATAACATGTGCTAGTCTATCCGGATTAATAATGTCTCATCTCATTAATCCTATAAGTATAGATAATTTAGATACTAACATAATTACACATGATAAGAATCTCATTATCATGATCTCATCATGATTTCCTTCATGCTATGTTATGTATCAAGAACTTCATTAAATGATTTAAGATCACTATCAATTCATATATCAAATGAATGCCAAATTAATGAATGCCTTTTATTAATTAAATAGATTTGTACAATAAGTGCTAAATGTGATTGCCTTTAGAGCACTTCTGTAACACAAATAAAATATTATGTATCCATGCTTGTACAATAAGTCATATTCATAAGTTTATAAACTGGGGCTAAATACGCCTAAGATAAAGAAATCTTACAATCCATTATGCGAAATACAATTTAAAACAAAGAATCCAATTTTATCCCAAAATGTATGATATGAAAAAAAATGCTTAGATGCAAATTGACTTTGGATCTGACTGCTCTGACTAGTTTGACTTCTTTATGTCAACTCTACCTATGGCTCCATACCTATGTGTAGGAAACCCACACACTAAGCTATCTAAGCTTAGTGGTACATATAATCATATAAATTCTATCTTGCATATCGTACATGTTCAAATCATATCATTCATTACATGAAAGGCATAATATAACACTTAATCTCATAATACATTTCATTTTATTCATAGTCATAAAATCATGCCAAACATTCCATTAACTGATAACAGTTGCGTACCTGGTAAGCAGAATCCTTTCCTTATTCCTCATATTATATTGCATTTTCCTATTTCTATTTAGTCATTTAAATTGCTCAATTACTCTATACTAAACTACCGGATACGGGTTGTGAATAGGGATGCTCTCGGAGCTGAAGCCAACTTGACTCATAATTAGTAATAATAGTTGCTAGCAATCCGGGTCAAGGGCGTTCTCAGAGCTGTAGCCACCTTGCCCGAAAATAAATGCATGAAATAAATCTACGGTATCGTAACCACCCTTAATGGTACGTTATCTATCCTATAGTCAGTCCTAGTACGAGTAAGGGCATTTAAGTCATTTTCTTTAATCGCATGTACCATATTCCGTAATCATAATACACTTCCGTGATATTGCATGGCAATATAAATGTTTTACCCTTTTAACATACATATCAGCATTTCCATGTCATATAACATCATAAACCATTTATCATCATGTACATATAGACATAGTGTACCATGTCATCACTTTCAATAAAATATCACATATTCTTGTCTTCACCGTTTACATCATCATAGGTAAAACAAAAGTATTTAATTTCATCAAACCAACATTTTACTTTTTCATATAAGTGTGTCTGCACCTTAGCACATTGCAACATAGGTGCCGCTAGCCTTACCCATCGCTGGACTGTGTGGCCTGGGGTTACGTGAGTCTTGACTGGAACTCCTTTTTCCCAATTGGGAAAAGCCCAACACTAACACAATAAAATTCGGTCTTTTACATGTAACTCCAAATCGTTTGATTCAAACAGCATCATACCAATTCCAGAATATCATATATCATTTAAGCATACCATTTGGTCATTATAAACATGCTACAATTTATTTAGCTCATTGAATATTGATTTAAACATGAAAATCATGAGTAATCCCTGTCATTAATCGACAACATCAATTCCAACCCATTCATGTCAAGGTTTATGGCATATAGTAGTGACATTTCATCCAAATTACCTAAGCACTAGCAAACATGCAGCTAGAAAGCGAATAAACATGATTATATGTACAAACCTCAAATAATAGAGCCGAAAATCCTCACTCTATGTCTCTCTCACATTATGATGTTCATTTCCTCCTTCGGTTCTGTTCCATAGCATCATATATACGAATCAAGGGTCACAAACTGTTCTATACCATCTGTTCTTAAGGAATCACACTGAGAAATTGGGAAAACCCTAACTTTTATGACAATAATTCATTATTCCCAATTTAAGAGTGTTAAAAGAATGAGATACTGAATCATCTCTGGAAATCAAGAATATAGATGAACAATACAGTTCCAAAGGCAGTTTGGCAGCTAATTCGTATTCTTGATGAAAAACACCAAAAACCCTAATTAAATTCTTGATAATCCAATCCAAAATGTGTTTTCAAGTGTTAAATCAAAGGGGAATTGAAGGGAAACGACAAGGAATGCATTTGGTATGTTTAGGGTGTTTAGAGGGTGACTAGGTTTCTGATAGGTGCGGAATTGGGTGCAAAAACATATATTTATAACATGCAGTCCAGAGGTGAGTCTTGACTGGAAATCCAGTATCGCGAGCAGGAAGCCTTTCTCAAAGCAATCCATCCTTTCTCGAGCAGGATTAGGCTCTATCCACCAATATAGAAAATAAGCCATAATTGACCCATTTTATACTCTTACTTTTAATCACCATAATACCTTCTATGGTTCATATAAATTCTAGGCCCTAAATTGCGGGCGTTACATAGATACTATAAGTGAAAATAGTGGTTACATGTAAATGAATTGCAGGTGTAAGTAAATGCCTAAATGTGTCTTAATAGTGTAACACCCTCCCAAATATCAAAAGTATATTCCATAATACATAGAAAGTATTACAGACTGGGTAGCTATAAACTATCTAAATTTAAAACTTTTTCATTTTAAGTTACCATCATATTCTATGCATGTATATTCATTTAGACTTGCATGTCTAACTTATTGAATATACTCTGAACTAATTAACACTATTTCTTGCTTGCCTGTACAATCACATATAATATAATATCACGAGCCTATAAGGCCTATATCTCATATGTCTCAACTATATCTAGTTGAGATATATCTATTCCTTTTCCCCTATTTCTTTTCTTTTTCTTTGCATCATGTTATATGATTACAAATAACAAACATAATTGATTACATTCCCATAAATAAATGCAACAAACAAATATATAAATGCATGCTATGAAAGTGCCTGGTCAATAATTCGGGGTATTTACAGTCTCTTTTTGACATGGGCTTAGGCATTCTGCTATCCACTGCTACATCAACTATATATTGGCTCTATAACTTGCATATACATGAAAACACACTAAGCTAATCATAGCTTAGTAACCCACATATGCATCATACACAATATAAAATTTCATAATTTATGGCATATAGAAGTTGGTAACACAATCTTTACGAAACATGTAAATACAACAATTCCACGGTCATGCCAAGTTACTTATTTAATCAATGCCTTATACACATATGCTTATCTAATGTACAAATTTCATATCTTTTCTTTAGTCATTATCCCAATATTTCATAAGCATGCATATCTAGAATTCCGGTGTAATTATTTCAAAGTTATATCACCCAGTAGTTCTTTCGTATCTCAACTGCCAATCCAAGCATTAACCTCTCGGAGGCTCGAGTGTGTATCAGATATTGAAGGGAGTTGAACCCTTAGAAATTCAAGCCTTTACTTTTTAAATTGGTAATTAAGTCAACCACTATTCTTTCTCATTCATTATTCACATATCTTATTTATAAATCATTATTTCTGCATACCGAATGTATATGCTTTCAAAATGCATATATGATAAAGTATGACATATCAAATTCATATAACAATTTAGGGTACTTCATTTTTCACCACATTATTCATGCTATTAATGCATTTCCATATTTCACTTTCTTTTTAAATAAGTAGCCTATATTTTCATAGTATCTAAGACCCAAGCCTTGTTCTTGAACCGGCCGGATATAGGGTGTTAAGTAGGCGTACCCAGACTAGGGCTAGTCATCCTACTCACTCTATATATAGGGCATGAAGTAAACACACTCAAACTAGTGCTAGACATCCTACTCATCCACTATAATATGTATGCTCATTCAAGCTCCCTCAAGTCAAGTGTGCTCACTTAGACCTAAGCTCAAATAACCTGACTGAGTATAATAGGTATGAGTACTAAGAACAGGAGCATCCAGACCAGGGATAGATAACCTAATCCTCACTCATACATCTCGTCGATATGTATCACTTATCCCCTTCATGATGCATCATTTACCCTAAAGTAGTCCTCAAGTAGAGAAATGGGCATTTAATACTACATTCTTTTATTTTAAACTTCATTCTTTTATGTTTCAATCATTTCACATATATCATATTCAGGTTCACATATGATAATTAGGCTCATAGACATGTTTTCATAGGATACAACATCATACTTTTATCATTTAGGCATGTTACAGACCCATCAAAACATCATTGAAACAAAGTTTACTTTTGCTGTGAATAGTGTCTTCATAGCCAGGAATTTTTTGGGTTGGGCATGAAGCCTGGCCGTGAAGCATATTGTCCCAATTTTCATGGTCATAACAGTGTTTAATCTGGTTGTGAAAGGGGCTGTCCCCATTTCTAAATATAAGAATCAACAAATAATATATATATATATATATATATGGTTCGGTTGCCACCTAACCTATCAACACTCATTAACAGTCATGTTAAAACATACCTTTATCATCCATATATTTGCACTGCTTCAAGAGATCTGTAACATACTTAAATCACACAAGTTTATATCTTTTGCAGTCAATGCCAAAGTTCACAATACCTCATACAAGGCACTAAGGCTAACCAACTGTAGCCATTCCTATCAACACACAAAAATCATCCATATATATAGCATGCCAATAGCAACAATTAACATTATAGATACCAGTTCCACATTTATATACAACCCATCAATCCATAAGTTCTTAAGTAAATGACTTAAGTCATTTCTTTCAAGCACCTTAAGTGCTTTCATCAAACTTGTACATCTGCTAATTATAAATTCTTAATATAGACATTGAGCCTACTTTACAATCAATTGGGTTAGCGGCCTGACAAACACACATATGCATTTCACCAGTTGACAAATATTCTCGTTACATGAATATCTCAAGTATTTTATTCATTTCCATGTTATAAATTAGATATCAGTATTGCCTCCCTAGAGGCTTAGCAAAATTCCTCTTCTGTCTTTGTGATCCCTTATGTGCTATTTATGCTGGTAAATGAACTAAAAGTTTATTAACTTAAATGTGCTTATAATCTCTTTTACTCTTTCATAATTATCATTGCTCATTTACCAATTAATCATAATTACTATTCGTCATATCCAGCATAACTAATTTACTTAGCAATAGCGTCCATAGTCATATATTTTCATATTACGGGTTTTTGGGTACATTAAACATAAGGAAACCATATATTCATTCTCACTCTGTCTTTAGCTTCTAGTTCCTCATATCATGTATAACCCATAATTATGATTAATTTACCAAATATCTTCTTTTTCATTCATTTCTAATTAACATGCTATTTATCATGATTTCATATCATACAACATCATGTCATTTCATTTTAGCAAATTAGAATGCATATGTGTACTTACCTTATATGGAGCTAACTCTAAAACTAAGATTGTAAGCTTGCTTAGTCCTTTTTGGTGGTAACTTCACCTTCCAAGACATCTCCTATACATAATCATAATTATTTCTCATTAACTCATACCATATATCAACATTTTAACTACATAAAGCCATGTACTCTAAACCCTAACTCAAAAACCATTAGGCTAGTTTCTTTCTTACTTAAATCCATCTAATAACATATAAATCAAATCAATCTAGCCTTAGGAAGTGTTTTCCTAAAAAATATCCAAGGTTCTACATCAGATTTACCCATTTACAAATGTGTTTTAACCCATTTCGGGTTCAAGTCATCAAATCACCACAAACTTGTTAAAAGAGGAGGGAAAACTTGAAATCTTACCTAAAGAAGGAAGAAAATTCAATTGATTTGGTGGAAGACCCGAGTTCCCTCAAGCTCCATACTTTCTCTCTCCAACTTCATCTTCATCTTTTTCCTTAGTGAATCTCTCAAATTCATATACAAATCTTGATCTTGAGTAGTAAATCTTGTGTTTTAGGAGCTTAAACTCATCAAAATCATGGGGGGAGTGAGTTCTTAAAAGATCTAGGGCATTCTAGGGTTCTTGGAACTTTTTGGATCGAGTTTAAATGAAATAAATGGAGCTTGGATTATTTATAGCAGTCCCCTTCACAGCCAGGTTCACGGTCATGACACTTTTGTGCCTTTTTGTGATATAATCTGCCCATTTATCCTAGCTCAATGCTCACAGCCATGACACATTTTGTCATAGGCGTGAATCCTACATTTTCTCTTATTTCTTCATTCTCTCATTCCTTAATGCAAACTAAAGCCAAAATTAATTAATATACCTTACATATACCCCAAATATACCTCATGCATACCCTCATATACCTTTAATACACCACTCATACATTTCCAAAACTAATTCATCTATACATATACTTTAAATTCTTACTTTTAATTACCAAAACACCCTTCACATATCATTTGTTTATGTGTTTCTACTATACCCTATTTAGCAGACATTGCAAATAGGATTGAATGGATTAGTACCAATGAGGGCAAGGGTTAGTGGAAATACTAAGTAAAGGAAAAGGAGAATGGGGTGTAAATAAATGTTAAAATTAGAAGTGTTAGAGTAATTGGAAGGAGAAGTTATGGTATGTATGTTTTAATTGAAATTATATCAATGTGTCATGTTGCTCATGTTGCTATGCTATAAATATTGAATTAAGAATATGTATGGTAATAACTGAAATGGAATTAATTGTTGTTAATGTTATTAATGACAATTAAATGAGGTTAGATAGCGTATTGAATGGCTTAAGTGTGTTTGCTATGATTATGAATGTGTAATTCTTGTGAATTTGTTTGGTAAGTGGGATAAAATGCTTCACAGTTAGGTTAGTAGTGGCACTGGCCGTGACAGCTGTTGTTTGGTGCTTGGTTGAGCTGTTTTGATGTGAAAAGGTTGTGGTTTTAGTTTATGATATGTATACTATGTTTGTATAGGGCATGTAGGCCTGGGATAGAATAGAATTGAATATGGTACCAAGGTAGGAAGTTAAGGGGTCTTAAGCTTATTGTGAGCGCTCTCAACTAAGGAAGCTTGATGAGCTTGAAATGTATGGAATTTGTATGAGATTACATGAAAGATGCTAGTTAAGACTGGATGAGTCTTGGGTTTGTGTTAATCATAGTATTTTGATATGTATAATGGATTAATGTGTCTTGTTGTAAGGGCAATTGTATATATATGTATATGTGTACATATGGTTGTATGTGGTGTAGATGTTTAATTACTAGGTAGTCATTGGTATGGAAATGGGAGCGAGTGATGTACAAGATACAGGTAATTTCTATCCAAGATTGAGGTCAAGGTATCGGTTATATATAAATGTGTGTGTGTACATGTGGTTGTATATGGTGTAGATGTTTAATTACCAGGTAGTCAATGGTATGGAAATGGGAGCGACTGATGTACAAGATAGAGGCAATTTCTATCCAAGATTGAGGTAAAGGTATCGGTAAGATTGTATATATATATATATATATATATATGCATGCTGAGTTTTATTTGCTAAGCGTGCGTGTGGTTTTTCCCTCATATGCAGGCTTAAGGTACAAGAGGCAGAGCCCGATGAGTCAAAGGTCAAGTTCACACTAGGAGGGTGATGATATATGTAGATGTCATGTTCAAGTGTTAAGTGAAATAAAGTATTTAGTTTTGTTTTTGCATCTTTGAGAAAGTTTGTATTAATTTTGAGCCAGGTGTAGCTCAAGGGGTTTTAAGGTTTGTAAAGTAAAGTTCAATTTTTTTTGCAACTGAATTTGATTTTCATTTTCAAGTTATTACGGCTATGACACAGGGAAAACATTTTAAATTGAATAGGTTTTAAATCTCATGCATCGTAATATCCTTCGATATGATTAAAGGGGAAACTAGTTACATCGAGGGGTGTTATCGATATGGTTGTTATTTATAGCATTAATTATGTGCATTTAGTATGCATGTGGTGTTCAGTTTTCTATTGATTTAGTTTCTTTTGATAGTGTTTTATGTTTGCTAGAGTTGGTGCGGAAAGCAATTGTTTTCAAGGCTCTTTGCTGTCAAATTAAAGTTCATGAAGGCTGGAGAAGAAACATGAGAAGTTTGGAATTAGGACATAGCTGCTCACCAGTAGCATGGTTGTGTAGGGCTACACGGGCATGCTGTTTTCAGACAAGAGCTCACTGTGCATAAACGGTGCTGTCTGCTGACACCAAAATCAAGATGTAGGAGGCATGATTATGCAAGGGACCATGCTCCTGCAGTCTTCCTAGGATGTAGTACTGTGCACGACCTATGCACATTTGCACAACCCATGTAGACTTGTGACCTGTAGAATGTTATTTCTAGTTGGAGATCCGACTTTAGATTGTGTGGGCCATGCTTTTTAACTATAATTTCTATTGCTTGGGACCCATTTTTGACATGTAATTAATGAATAATTTTGGGTCCTTAAGGGAGTTTGGGTGTGGATATAATTCTACTCATAAAACCTAGGTATAAAAGTTAGTTTTAATCCATTTTAGGGGCTCTCTCTATTCTACTGTAACGTTCGCTAATTAGAGTCGAGTTAGAATAAGTATATGATATACATAGGAATCACATGAAAAGCATTATGAATGAAATTGAATAAATAACCAAATTAGAAAATAAAATAAATTAAATTGAGGGACAAAGTTAATTTGATTAAATTAGATCACTTGATTAAATTGCATTATTAATAAAGATTAGTGAAAGTAGATATATGTGAAAATGTGGAACTAAATAAATAAATAATAAATAAATTTAATAATAAAAAGAAAATAAAAAGACAGATAAAAAAAAGAGGACAACAAGTAAACAAAAAAGGGGTAAACTAAAGAAGAATTGGGAAAGGGGGTGGCTGGCCATTTTGGCCCTATAAAAGATGAGCTTCTCCATTTTTCTCTCCACCCTTTTCATTCTTCTTCTCTCCTAATAACAATCCAATTGCTTCATCTTTTTTCTCAATATTCATAGTAAAATCATCCTAAAACAATTTGTTCATGGCAAGTAATCTTCTCTCTATTTTTATAGTATTGTTTAGAGTTGTTAGGGTTGTATTACAACTATATATTTTGCTTCGATTTTGATGTCAATAGTTATTGATTCTATAGAAGCACTAAACATAAAATTTGTAGATTTTTCTTAGGTTTATGACTATATAAACAATCTTATAAGATTTGGTCTATAGAAAGAGATATATATAATTGAGACTGGTTCATGTAGGAATATCAATAGGATACCTTACAGTTTTGGTCTATTTTGACCATCTTAAGGGCCGAATTAATAGAAGCTCAAAATATAAAAGTTGTAGCTCTATATGTATTATATTTTTCTACAAAATTTAGTTTAAAGCTCTATTGGGTAGGCTGAGTTATAGTGAGATGAATCATGACTGTTCTTTGATTGAGCTGCTTCCTTGTATCTATATAGCTCTAGCAAATTTGTACTCATTTTGAACTATTTATAGACTAAAATAATCAAAGTGCAAAGCATCTATGTCTTAGCTAAAATTATGTGGAAGTCTTACCTTAAAATATGGTGTATATTGTGAGTTATGACTACAAGAAAGGACACTGGTCGGGTAGTTACCTTATGCTAGATCAATTATATTTTTCCTATTAATTAAGAACCTTAAAGACTGAATTGATAAAAGTGATAAACACAAAAAATATTATATATTGTCCATTCTAAGTGATAAAAATTTTCACAGCAGTATAATACACACATTGAAAGATATGAATTTTTAAAATTAGTCTCAAAACTGCCTAAGGGCAGAAATATGACAAACTTTGGAATTACACCAAAAATCATGTAATTATGAAATTTTATAGTATTATTTGTTGAATTTAATTAGAAATAAGAATCACATGAATTGAACATATATAGAAAAAGTTATAGGGTCAAAGGTCTCAAAAGGTCATATTATCACTTAGGCGAAACTTTAGATATTTATTTAAATCAAATTAAGAATATGTATTCTAACAATGTAATAATCAATTATATTTTCAAATTAGGTCCTCAACAAGTTGAAGAACCATAAAAGTATACAAGCTCTATATTTTTGGGATTTTTGGAAAAAGTTATGTTGAGGTTTGTACATATATGCATTTTAGTTCATCCTTATTGTATGATTGTGTGTGTGACATAAATTCATATGTTAAAATGATTAAATTATATATATATAATATTGTGGCATACTTGACACTAAAAGAAATGTTCTTAATTATGGTTATAAAAATGAATATTTATTCGCTTTGATGTTATGGAAAATAAAATAATTTAAAGTATATTAATTTCCTTTAATTGGTAAAATATGATGAGATATTATCTTATTACATGATTTTGAAATAAATTGAGAATATATGATTATGTTAATAGAAAATGAGCATCGATTATGGTAAATAAAAAATAAAAAATTAATAATTTTAATTGCCCATTTCTCTACCTGAAGACTGGCTTGGGATAGATGGTGCACCATTTAGGGGAATTACGGTACCGAAGTGGATGTGATTTAAGGATAGGGTGGCTTTAGCTCTGTGAATGCTCCTTGATCCTATTATATACAGATGATGATGTTATACTCAGTCAAATGATTTCAGCTCTACGAGTACTCTTGACTTGAGACAATTGTGAGTAGGGTAGCTTTAGCTCTGTGAGCGCCCCTACTTCATGCCCCATATCCAAATAGTCTAAGAATGAGATTTGGGCTCCTTTTATTAAAATATTATATAGAAATTAATTAAATGACATAAAGATACAAGTTAAGAGGTAAATGTGTGATATAATATGACTTGTATATGAATTTTGGCGTGACATGAATTGTAAGTATTTAACATGTTAATTTAATTTAATAATTGAGTTATATATATATATATATATATATTATCCTTGAATATGATGACATTGCTTATTGATGTGCTTATTCTTTTACAATATATGTTTGGACTATTGTAAATCATGTCATGAATTATTTATCATGCATCTTTGTAACTGTATATTATAACTTTAATGTTTATATGGAATGAGATCTGGGTAAATTAAATCGAAAGGATATAGGAGAAATTAATTAAATTAAAATGACATAGAGAAATTGATTAAATTAAAATAATAGATAGAAACTAATTAAATTAAGATAATATGTAGAAATTTAATTAAAGACTTAAAGAATAAGGTAAGAAATGTGATAAAATATGGTAAAATGAGATGAATTGGCATGTTTAATTTTTTATATATTACATATGTTTGGGTACATGTAATTAATGTCATGATACAAATATAATGATATTATAATGGAATATGAACTTTATTGTTTGAGTTTGGCATATTATTTTCTAAATTATATGCATGATTTATTTAAAATATTCCATGATATAGTTGTGCCACACATTTGTCTGATTGTATGGAAAAACTTAAATGATTATATGTACCACTAAATTATAAATGGCTTAGCATGGGTTTTTTCTGCATAGGAACTAGAGCTTGTAGATAGTATATTGTGAAGTTGATAAAGGAAGTACAAGGTCATACCAGAGGAGACACATTAGACCTGGTTTGAGGGCCAGATACATGTTACTTTTGCATTTTGTTCACAATTATGTATATGGGTTTGATAGACATGTTTTGTATATAGTTATGAATATGTTTTATATTTTGGCATTTTATATATATAAATAGTTGGATGTGAGATTTGGCAAGTCAGAAACCATTAATTTGGATAGTTATGGTCTAGTGTAATATGTTTATATAATCTGATGATGTTTTGATAATTGAATTCACATGTCTATTCATTCAGATATGAATAAGTTGATTAAATTATTAAATGAAATTTTCTAATTCATAGTGGTTTTATATAGCTTGTCGGTGACATTCCGCTTATGTAATAGGATTATTCCTATTATATAGGTGGAGCATCACGCCTATAATATTCATTAATTCTTTGAGACTTTAGTGGTGGAAGAGACCATGGAAGTCACCTTAGTTCATTTCTAGCAATTCTTGTGTACTCAACATGGAATTTCTGCACTTTGGACTTGAAAGTTTAGAGCTTTTGACGACGGCGACCAACCATTTGCTTAAGTTTCAGGTGTTGATGCTTCAAAGGGTTTTTAATTTTAGTTCTTATTTTTCTATTGCTATAAATATGTTTAGTTCAAGCATTCCTGTCAACTTGACCATAATGATAGTCATGCTTGGCTAAATCTTTTGTTAGGTATTTAGTAGTTGTTTAGGATGTAAGAACTTTCCATTTTTTGTCGTGAAATAATATTTCTTCCAATTTTGATTGTTCTTCTTTAGTTTAGTTCTACTTTAAATATTTGACTGGCCATCATTTGTTTAATTTGGACTAAATATATTAGGGTTTTGTTATTAGACGAACCATCTATAACTCAACTTAAAAATTGATTTGGACTTTAGTTACACCATTAGCTTGGATAATTATTGTTTTAAGGCGAGAGCCATTGAAAGTTGATTTCATTAGGCTTAATTTAATTGAGGAAGGGATTGTATGCTAAATACGCTTACTAAATACCTAATATGAGTCTCATTGGTTTAATTAATAATTTTGCTAGTTTTCTTTAATTTAATTGCTTTACTACACTTCAATTAATTTTAAGAATCAAACGAATGTGAATAGAATGTTTAGTTGCATGATTGTGATTATTGGCAATTAATTGAAATTAATTGTTTAAGCTAACGGTCCTTGAGAGATCAACCTCGGGGGTGACTTGTCATTCTACAATTGGCTCGTGCACTTATGAGTAACATAATTTTGTATATCAAGTTTTTGGCACCGTTGCCAAGGAACGGTTTTTTAATTATTTTAATTGTCAATATATTAGCGTTTAGATTAGTTTATGCATTTTAGTATAGTTATTTATTTCCATCATGCATTTTTGTTTCTTTTTAGAGTTTGACTTCGTTTTTATGCCAAGTAGTAGCAAAAAGGTGAAGTCAACTGAATATATATATAACATTTTACTTTGTAGCATTTAACAATTCAGCAAAGCATAGCATCTTGACTATATATATATATATATCACATCACTACGTATTCACTATATTATACGTGTATAAACATATAGTCCAAAATATAAAAGTCATGTCCCTATACATATGTGAAATGCAAGGAGAGAGATTGGTGAGGCTCGGCCGGTGACCTATGATCCATGTCTTCTATATGGTATGCACCTCTAAAATGAGCTAATTACTCTTCTTTGCCTGAAAGATGATGCAATTTGATGAGTTGCAACTCAATGAGAATAATTATCAAAAGCTTTCTAAA
>CATIWF010142861.1:0-15508 GCA_949630135.1 Balakata baccata
ACACTTCATTAAAGTTAAATAACAGTTGCATAATTTTGTTACATAGTCATTACCTACTATGTGGAATAGAGAACTTTATGCATGTTTCTAGAATACAAAGGCCTTGAGCTTCTTACAACTACATATTGTAGAAATAGGGCGGCGAACTACAAACTTATCTTATACATACATGATACCATTTCTCATTAAAAAATAAAAAAAATAAAAAAAAAAACCCCAAATCTCATTCTTGTTAAACTTTTTCCTACGTAATCTTGAACTCGAGATTTGTTGGGAAGAGTAATGCTCCTTATGCCACTAGGACACTATATCCTGAACAAATCTCATCTCTTTAAAGATAATTTCTGTTTAAGAATTTGATGATTAAAGATAACTTTTGAAAAAATATAGAAAATTAAATATTCATAAATAAATCAATGAATTAATCTATATTTAACTTTTAGTATACGTAAAATTGAATACATGATTGACTTGATTAATTCATGAATAAATTTATAGATAGAGTCATTTTATAATATACCTGATATATCAATAAATTTATAATTATTAATCATTCAATCAACTACTTTTAACATAAACTATTAAATTGAGTAATTTGAAACTTGCTCATATGGTAAATTAATTTTAACATTTTAATTTGTAACATGAATATTATGTTGTCATTAGTTGTATCTAAATTTTTTTCATCACAATCTCTCTCATCTTAATTGGTTTACTTTTTCTCTCTCTCTCTGCATCTCTCTAATCTCTCAAATTTCAAACCAATTAACGAATCTCTCTTTTCATCTCTCTAATTTCTCAAATTTCAAACCAAATTAACAAATATGCATATGAACTGACATAATAAAATCATGAAATCTCCCTATATATATATATAATTTTAATTTTTATATAAAATAAAAGAAAATGTAATGTAAAAAAGAAGAAAATATAGTTTATAATAATTAATTTTTTTACATGATAGTTGAAAAAATCATGAATTATGATAATTTATTTTAATTTATGTTAAAATAATATATATATAATTTTAATTTTTATATAAAATAAAAGAAAATGTAATGTAAAAAAGAAGAAAATACAGTTTATAATAATTAATTTTTTTACATGATAGTTGAAAAAATCATGAATTATGATAATTTATTTTAATTTATGTTAATTAATCTTAAATTTATGCTAGTTAATAAAATTATGATAATTGATTTTACTTATATTAATTTACAAAGTTTTGATTTTAGTTTATGGTAATTTATAAAGTTATGATAATTGATTTTAATTAATATTAATTGATATAGTGATTATGATTGATTTTAATTTTTTTATAATAAATAAAATACAGTAACAATTATAATTCATATTAATTAATAACTTAATTTATAAAGCCGAATAAATCAAACCGAAGTATTTCAATTAGGTTCAGTTTGTAATATATTTCAATTTAATTTAGTTCAATTTATTAAAATTTAGCTAGATTTTAAATTGAATTGAAGTGATGCGCACCCTAATCCAATGAAATGTCAATTCCTCTGTCCGGAAACACAGAATTTCCGATGAAAATGGATATTGGTCCATCTTGCACTCTCACCTAGCTCAATCCTCCATTTATTTCAATTTAAATATACATATAAATAATTTGTAGTTTTATATTACAATTTTGACTTATATAAGCATACTTTTTAATGAATTATATGAGAATTTACTGGCATCTATTTTTTTTTAAACTATAGAAAAATAACGTATTATTTACTAAAAAAAATGCTGATATATAAGCATATTTAAAATTAATTTATTTAACTCTAGAATCGAGAAATTAATTTTGGAAAATGAAATAGGTATTATGAGAAAATTTTATATAAATTCAGTTCAATACACCATCTATATATTAATTCAATCATATAACAATATATATGCATATTGTATTCACTTCAATTCATGAGAATCATCTCTCTAATATCTCAAATTTCAAACCAATTAACATATCCCTTCTTCCATCTCTCTAGTTTCTCAAAGTTCATACCAAATTAATATGATGAGAAATATGATTTTCCTATGATAATTTATCTAGATCAATGTTAATTTCTTCTCCTTACAATTTTTATTTTAATTTTTCTACTTATTTATTAATTTTATTTTAACTTTATTTAAATGTTAGACAAATGATTCCAAGATATCCTA
Source organism: Balakata baccata (assembly GCA_949630135.1). NCBI lineage: Eukaryota > Viridiplantae > Streptophyta > Magnoliopsida > Malpighiales > Euphorbiaceae > Balakata > Balakata baccata. The sequence continues at coordinate 2,173 of CATIWF010142861.1, forward strand.
GAACTTGATGGGAAGAGAAGAAAAATGGCATGGTTGCCTCTATTGAAATTCCTACCTATTATTATGATGATTAATTTGTGGAATATTCATTATCATAGTGGGAATAGAGGACAGATAAATTTACCGAAAAATCAACTTAATTGAATTAGTTAATTGAGTTAATTTTATTACCTAATAATTGAATTTATTAGTGAATATATTAATTACAATTCATTAATTAGAATTTCAATTCTATTAGAACTAGGTAACTATATTTTATATATATAATTAATATTAAAAAAATAAATTTATAATAGACAAAATAATTTATATATAATAAATAAATTAACAATCATAATAGGTAAAAAAAAGAAGAAAAAGATTACTTACACTTTCATATATAGAGGAGTAGAAAGTTTATTGCCAACTTTATCATGAAATCATCAACTAAGGTGGTACTTAGATTTAAAATTATTATCCAAAGATACTTTGACTTTTAAATGCAATTATAAAATTACGAAGACCAAACAATTTGATAAATAATTTAATAAAAAATATTAAGAATACACAGTAAAAAAAAATAATGATAGTATATTGTAATTTAAATTACAACAACAATGAGATTAACTTACATATTGAATTTATATTTTATTAATAATTTTTATATAGTTAAATAATTAATTTATTCAATTATATACATAACAAGTTTACTTTTTAAAATTTATGTGCCTATTACTTTTATATAAAATATAACAATAAAATATAATTAACAATTATTAATATTTAAATTAAATGTGACTTAATTATATACTGAACAAGATGATGATGATAATAATGATGATGATGATGATGATGATTATTATTATTATTATTATTATTATTTTAATAATGATGAGTCTAATTATTAAAAATTACGTGTATGATTGGGCATATGAGGACATGTAAAATGACTGTAAAGTACTTATTATATCTATTTTATATATGATTTTGAATAATAGATAAATTAGTAATTTAAGTAGATGGACAAAATGAATGTAAAATACTTATTACTTTTATTTTATATAAAAATCAAACGATAATTAATAATGAATCTAATATCTAATAATCACGTACTTTGCACGTAAATAAAAATATGTAAATTTTTTGAAAATTAATTTACCCTCTAAATTTGTCTTTCAATAAATAATTTATCACAAAAGTATTTTACTAAAAAAAAAGAATTTTATATTTTAAATTTTTATATCACGTAATCATTACTATTATTGTAGATAAATTTTAAATTTTTTACTACATATAATAAACATGATATTCAAATTTTTTTAAAAAAATTTCGTATATTATAATAAAACTACTATATACAATATACAATTTCGTACCTAAATTTAATATTTTGTCTATTCATTAGAGGCTTTATATAGGTGATTTAAATAAAAGCTTTGAGATAATTGAACCTAAATATGTATATGTTGCTGAAAAAAAAATGATGCGTGCCAAAAAAAATATGTTGGCAAAAGGAAACTTAAAGTGTTTTCCAAATAGTTAAAATATATAAAAAAAAAATTATGAATTTTGCACTTTATTACAGTTATATCCAATTCTTTAAAAATTTGAGTTTAATCATATATATTTTAGGTTTTGTAACAAATCTTGTTTTAGATGGACTAGACATTACTCCGAGCTGTTTTCTATAGTCCAAAATCCAATTTAAAATTTTTTATTTGAAGATTTTGCGAATTTATTCTCAATACTAAATAGTTATAATTTAAGATTATCATGGAAATGTATGCAAAATCGATTGCTTCAAACATAAAGAATTTTAAATTGGATTTTAGACGGTGCAAAATGGCATTGTTTTTGTGTATGTGGCAATTTTTTTCCACATCAGATCTACTGTATATATCATGTCATTTTTAAATATTTTTTATGCTTTTTTAGGTCATTACTACGTAAGCTCAGAGTGAGTTTCAGTCTATCCGAGATAAAATTTGTTACAAAATTTAAAGTACATATAATTAAAGAATTGGATATAATTATAATAAAGTACAAAATTTAGGATTTTTTTTTTATAATTTAACCTTTCCAAATTAATATAAAAGTTACGCCTAAAGAAGACTTCTAATCGAATACCTGTGAATTCTAAAGTGTCCTTGACTAAACGCTTAAATCTAGTAGCTACATAAATTGACAATAGTAAAAAATTGCAAGAACAATTAAGACTGAATGAAAACTTGAATTCATATATGAATATATATATGTATATATATACCGGAGAAAATAGTTTTACTGCTAAGATTAATGATTAGTTACAAAGTTGAATGAATTGAAAACAAAAATATTGAAAATAAGACCAATGCTATAATGCTTGCTGAGAATTTGAGTTCATTGTTGATTGATTGGATGTTGTATTTTGATATGTTGTTTGTTTGGTTCCTTGAATGGTCTTTTCTTCTTCCTTTTATAGCATCAAGAGCTAAAATAACTATTAGTTGTATTCCCCCATTCTGCTACTTTCTCTGTTTGTCATAGTACTAAAATCACGTTGTAGCCTTGTTTCCACATTCTCTGCCACTTCCTCTTCAACTGTTTTGTGGTGCTCCTATTCTTTAGGAATTTAATTTGACTATATCCTCTATTAATATTCGACTACCTATGGACTTATACTCTAAATTCTATCATGGGTTATCTAAATGGATCTATTATCTCCCTCGTACAAAATGGCCTTGGGCAATAACTGTATGGATATAAAAGCTCCAAACTCTCCAAGTCCCTTGATTTTGTGATTACCATAATGAGGCCCAAGGTTCTCTTCTCCTCTCTTGACTTAGAATTCCAAAGACAGAAAAAAAAGTCAAATTGGAGTTTTGAAGAAGTCAACGATTAATTCCCCAAGAAAAAGCCCCCATTAATGTCAAATTTAAACCTCTCTACTTGTGCAGAAATACAAATGGTATATTCATCCTCAATGTAATGTCTCAAACTTATCTTTAAAACTCTGCATATCTCTAACCTTTGAATTGTTGATGAATTGCTTTGTAGTCTTATACTCTTACCACTCACCATACATGGAAGTGTCCTAACCTTTGGTCCAGACTTTGTGGACCTCATGCCATTCTCATTTCCATTATCAAGCAATGATAAACTATTGCTAAGGAAGAGTATAAAACACATTGGCTCTCAGGGCAAATCATGGACATGAATTAATGAAAAATGGGTAGTATGGGTTAATAGGCTCCACCCTATTATGAGAAAGAGTGGATGAATCTAGGCACATATCAACTCATAGAGATGAGCAAAATTTCGATAACTCTAGACTTTGATTTGGTTGGGGTGATATTGAAGTTTTGATCAAGGAGCCTTAACTCCTTATTTCCATTTGGAGCCACTGCCATTACTTTAAGAGATATCACGATACTTAATGGCCTTCTAGTGATTAGAGAAGATGCCATCAACCTCATAGAATCTCAAGACCCTACCATGCCTTCAATTGGCACCAGTGCCACCACATATACCTCTTTTACTTCTCTTATTAGAAAACGATATGACAAGAAGAATATTCCCACACCACGAAATACATAGAGTTTCTATGGACCTTGATATGTCGATACGTCTTTTCCCTAGTTTTGAGAAAAACAGCCATAGAGTATCTAACCTTGGCAAGGGCTATGGCCTCAGGCCGGTCTTTTGCCTTCGAAACCATCTTGCTTGCCTTTGTTTATCACTCTTTAAGCAGATATGTTTTGAGGACCCACTCTAGAAGATTAGTGGTGGCTTGTGGATAGTACAATTCTAGGTGAATGCTTACTTCCCTGAGTTATATAGCAACTCTATGGGAACTTCTTTACCTATAGGCCTTTGATTCGTTGGGCTTATATATGTATACCTACTAAGGATCTTTGGGTTTCCTCCTTAGCCTGAAGGTGCGTTCACTCTCCTAGCTATATCTGAAGCTTGATGGAATTGATGATTCTGTTTGGATTGAGCGACTCTCTTCGCTAGAGTTGTATAGAGATGATTTTAGGGATCCTTCTTGTAACACCCCCTTATTTCACTTTAGAATAGTAAGATAATTGGACATTACCCACTTAATTGTTGAATAACCCACCAAATTAAATTACTTATTTTTTTTTCTTTTATTATTATCCTTACTTTTAAAATTCTCTTATTTTTTTCCTTTTAATTATATATATATATATCCCAAAAAATATTTTACACACACCAAAGACCATTATCTTGTATTTTGCAATAAAACATGTATTTACACCTGAATTTTACACTTTATATTAGAGTTACATGCCCTAATATATACACTAAATGAAAAAAACATTTGATAATATTTTACAATACTTTAACAAAGTACACCAAAATTGATTTAGGCTTTAAGCTACTTTTTTACTAGATTCCGTGCTTCTTCTGACAGTTAATCCAATATACCAAATTTTTTGACCGTGTGCAAGGAAAATCACCCGTATTAGGCTATTAGTTTAGTGGTGTTTCATATAATAAAAATCTTACATACAAATGCATATAATCATGTCACATTTACATATCATATACATCACAAATAAAATTCCATATATTATTACAGATTTTATGCAATGTATAAATAATTACCTCATACTCAACATGTATGTAAAAGTGTAACTATAATTAAATTTATTCAAGTCATTTTTTTTCTTTTTTCGTTATATGGCTTACTCAAGCCCATAACACATGTATCTATACTCATCAATAGGAATATGGAGTTATCATTTCTGGCTTTTTAATTGTATCTTACTGACTTTTTAAATAATGCATTTATTGGCTTTTTATATAGTGTCATTACCGACTTTTTAAATAATGCTTCTACCTGCTTTTTATATAGTTCCATTACCGGCTTTAATAATATTTTGTTACGCATATTTAATTTTTTTCCTAATTAATATGTCAAACTATCTACTATTCTATTTCTAGACTAGGCACACTTGGGCTTTGACATTATTTTTATCGTTACTATTATTGTTGCAATAATACTTCTCTTTACTGCTTCTCGCAAATATATTTATTAATTAATTATAAAATTACAAATATCACATATTAATATGTTATATAAGATTAAAAAAATTTCTAACTATCACACATACATATCTTGCTACATGAAAAAGACTAAAATACAAAGTTCACTTTTATGGCAAGTTCCAACCCTGGGATTAAGCCTTAATTTTGACCCATTTCTATTTCGATTCAGATCTTATGATCTTTTATAAACTTTTATTTCATTGTCTTAGCTTAAATTTTCAAAAAGAATCAATGGAATCTAAATTTTCTATCAAAAGTTATAACCAATTTACTATAAAGTATTTAGCCAAAATTTGCCCAGCATTGATATGGTTCTTCTAAATCTGAAATTTTGTAATAAAGTTTTTACCTAGTTATAGCCCAAATTTTCACTTATGTTCTTCATAAATATTTAGTACTATGTGTTAACTTTTATATCTAATTAGTTTCATACCAATCCAACTAGCATAACAAAAGTTATGATTAAATTCGTCAAAACTGTTCTTGTAAATTTGTAACATAACATATATTGGACTCATTACTAACTAATTAATTCAATAGCCTTATGCAACCATGCTTATGCCCAAAATTTCCAAATCTAAAACACATTCGTAAACCTCAATATTTCACTTCATTCTAACACAAAATTCAAAAGACAACAATTTAATATATCACATTGCAAACCACATGCATCAACAAATATTACACAATAATTCATGGTTATTATGACATGCAAGATTTTTATCAAAGAAGCACATACTTAAGCAGCCTCAAAATATCCTCTTTTCCTTCTCCTTACTTCACTTGTTGGGTGACATTTTTCTTCCTTTTGTCCACCTCTTAATATGCACTCCTTTGCCCATTTCTTTAGCCTTAACATAACAAATAAGATTTTATTCAATCTCACATACAATCGAAGTTTATGCATGAATTATGTCTAGTGTTCTTAATGCTTTTTTACCCCTTTCTATATCTTTGTTTCTTCCTTTTTTTTTTTTTACCTTATTTATGTTCATAATATTTAATAGTCACTCACTTCATTAAATTCAAACAAAACCCCTCTTGTCCATACCCATTTCCTTAACATCCATCATCTTCTAGTTACATAATCACCGTTAAACACTTCTAAACATTCTCCTCTTTAATTCCTCTTCATTAGGCAACCCCATACACATCCTAATAAGTCTTATTTCTTTTGTTTTCAAGCCACAAAATCATCATCCACAATCACCTATAACTTAATTCCATCATTTCCCTAACAATCCAATACCTTTCGACACAAGTTGACATAACCTCCAAATAATCTTAATATATCAATTCCAAACATAACAATCACCCACATAGGTCTCAAATAAATGGAATAAGGTTGAATTTAAGAAGAAAAAACTCACCTTGATGATTTTTCCAAGTAGGCCAAGGTTCTCCCAATCTTCTCTACCTTTTCTCTTATTTCCTTCTTCCTTTCTTCCTAGCTTCTTATGGTAGAAACCCTTAATCACTTGTCTTTTCTCTCTCTAAACTCATCTTTTTCTCTTTTAAGAGCTTAATAGGGTCACAAATAGAGAGTTGGGGGGGGGGGGGTTCCTAGCTTCTTATGGTAGAAACCCTTAATCACTTGTCTTTTCTCTCTCTAAACTCATCTTTTTCTCTTTTAAGAGCTTAATAGGGTCACAAATAGAGAGTTAGGGTTATATGGGGGGGAAGGGGAAAGAGAAATGATGGCAAAGAGAAGAAGAAGATGATAATGGTGAGGTTTTTTTATCACAAAGCCTCTTTTTTTTGTACTTTTATATTAAGGTTAAAATGTGTGGGTCATACTAATTAGCATAATCTTTCTTCCTATTGATTGATTAGCTTAATTAATCTTGATTAATTTTTAATTATGGCAAATTCCTCTTGTGCCACAAACTTCTCTATTTCTTATAAAATTTTTCCTAATAATTCCGATAATACCAATTTTGTCCATAGGGTGATTTTAAATTTTTCATAATTCTTGCACCAATCTTTTAATTTTCATTTAACAATATTCCTACTTATTTTTTCTTATAATTTATAATTTTTTCATGGGTCCAAATTTAGACTCCAATCGAACCGATGCTTTTGATAATGGCCATGCACGATTGAGGCCTAAATCACCAAACATTACACTTCTGCCTTTGTCTATATGGCTAGCCAGTCCCTCATCTTTGAAGGGAGTTTTTATTTTTCTACTATGTTGAGCACTTCCTGCCGCATACTACTAGCCTATCAGCCTAACTTGTGGGGATGTCAGTTTGGCTTCTAGCAGGTGATCCCTACCTTTATTCCACTAACCTTACAGGAAAGGCTTGATGAGGATACCATTAAGACGGTAGAAAAATTTCACAAGCTATCTCCTAAATTCAAGACCCTTCCCTATAGATTTCTAGCATCTTTCCCTCCTTGGTGGGTAGCGTGTTTTGAAGAATTAATCATTGCTTGTGCTCCCTAGCTCACTCAAGGTATTTTCTCCTCTTATATCTGTCTTTTGCTTTTATATGCACAGCTTGTCTAATTCATTTCTTTTGTAGGCCTCTTATCTCCAGCTTTCGGACGGCCTTCAAAAAAGGCCAAGTTTAGTAAAGCTTCAGCTAGCTCTCCTGCTGCTGCCAAGGCTTCCAAAGTTATGGTGAAGAGAGAAAGAGAACTACCTCTGTGCACTCCTTTCAGAGAATTGGTGTTAGGAGTATTTTCACAAATCCAATTAAAGTTATGCATGCAGAGGCTAACAATAATAAGACCTCTTCAGGTGAGACAACATTTGGAAGTGAGAAAGGTAGCAGTAATAATGGTTTTGAGGCCAATGAGGAAGTTGAGAATGTTGTTGATGCTACTGAAGTAGAAAAGGAACAATGTTGTGACAAGGAGCACGACGTATTAGATGACCACTCTTATTACGGCCGTGATTTGGCCTATAAATCAATCACTCCTCCAGTATCTCCCCTTACTCGAGTTTCTCCATAAGTATCTTTTAAAATTTACACTCCTCATGCTTATGAATGAAGCCTTTAAAGATATTTTGACCTTATTTGTAGGTTCCCCTTTTAGTAGGGGTGCCCGAACTATTGAACTGAACCGTAAAAATTCGGTAACCAATTACCATACCGAAAATTGGTTCGGTAATCAGTGGTAAAATTTGAACTACTTCAGTTATTCGGTAATTTACCGTGGGAATAATTGAATTACCAAAATTTATATATTTAATTTTAAATTTTTATGAATTTTGTTATGATACTTATAATTTTTATTTTATTCCAAAAAAATATTATTTTATGATATTTTAATTTATGTAAGTATTTTTTTATATAAAATAAGTTAATAAAATAAGTAAAATTTACAAATTCAGTTAAAATTTCAATTATTCAAATAATTACCAAAATTTTGAATTCAGTAATCAATAATCGAATTTTTTATTTGGTTTGGTAATTTATGAGATTTTTTTGAAAAATTCGATATTTGGTTACCAAAATTTTTTTTTGTTCGGTAACTGAATTACCGAATAATCACCCCTACCTAGGAGTACCTTTTTTTGTAAAGGATGAGCCAAAGGAAGAAATGTGGGATTTCTCCTTCCCAAGGCAAGCTACACCATCCAAAGATGCCTTTTGTAGTCCTTCTTTTTCTGTGGTCGATATTTTCGCATCTAAGTCAACTATTACCCTCTTCTTAGCTTAGACGTATTTTCCTTGAGCTCTTCCTTGAGAGATTTTTTTTGTGTGCAGCTCTTTCTATCCTGAAACCTGGTGAGGCTCATGTCGATCCCTGCTCTAAATTTATTGTTGGAATATGCTTCAAGATATCTTCTATCTTTAGCTCCCTAGGCCAGATTTCTTCTTTATTTGCAGATATGGCTTCTAAGCTAGACTCCCTCCAAAGCAAGAATGCAGATTTGGAGAGCTCATTGACACTGAAAGAAAGCTCCTAACAACAATTTAGGGAATTGGGTGCTGCTTAAGATGCCAAAAAGGAGTAGATCCAAGCCCTCTTGGCACTGATGGAGGAAGAAAAGGCTGCCATGCAGTTACTAGTGTAGTAGGGTGAAGAAATTATGGCTCAACGCTCCTCAATTCAAGAGAAAGTTTGATCCTTGAAGACTCCCTTAGGATCCCAGCACTAGGTGGCCCAAGAGTGGACCTCTCAACTTCGACAATGTGAAGCCACCTACCAGACCTGTCTAGAGTACTGGATGGAGCTAAGATCATTTAACTTCACCAGTATTTAGCCTTTAGTTTATCTCATGACAATCACTAACTTGTAACTTTGGCATAATACTCATGATGTTAACTTGGGATATATGGGATTTTTGTTTAATATCAAGCCTTCGTCTCTCTTATCTCTCATATGGACCTAGTGAATTAATGAAATTTTATGACATGCAACTCAATTACAAATGTATATTCACTTACATTCCTCCTCAAGAATTTAAAGTAGTTATTCTAGACATTACTGGAACGAAGATACAATAGAAGACAGTCAGGTACCATACTTTAGCCTTAATTAGTTACATTTGGACTGCTCAATAGTATATTATTATATATTTAGATTTTTAATTATTTAAAGTTCTTAGTAATGTAATGGCATTTCTATTGTTTTAGATTCCCAAAGATGGTTACTCTAACTAGAACTTTCATTTCAATTTGTTTGCATCACAAAACAGTAGCGATTAAGAGTCGTATGAAATTGAAAATAAATTTAAATTGTCTTCTATTTTATTTAGAGTGGTTAAGAGCGATCAACAATGCTCATTCAGTTATATGGACAATAATTGTGTTATTTTATTTAGTTTTCAAGTTTACCATTGAGTGGTTTCTACTTCTTTTTTTTTTTTATGTAGTATGTACCAATTGAAGCATCAAGGATGCTAAGATATTTAGTGCATGAGTTTATCGCTCTCAAGCTTGGACTGCTTATGTTTCCTTTTCAAGCAAGGTTTCTAACAACTAGATATGGAAATAGGATTATTATGAGAGGTTGGGGAAAGTTTGTCAAGTTTTACAATGTTCAACAAGATGATGTATGCATTTTCACTCAGTCACCAAACATTGATTGAATATTTTCATTGCCATCACGCGTGAAGGAGTCGACATTGACTAAATCGGCATTAGCCAAAACACATCAACTTCACACAAAATATTTCTTTTGACCTAAAGTTTATTTATGGGCAAACTTTTGTAATATGCTTTGGATATGTGTTTTTGTGCTGATTATAAGGAAATGATATTGTTACTTTGTAATTCTATCTCCATTATAATATCATTGTATTCTTTTCTTTAAGTTAAGCTAGGGTTTACAAACATTAAAGAAAAAGAAAAAAGTGACTGTTATGCTGACCTATATAATTATAGAAATATATTTTGCCTCATTGCATAGCCACCTATCTGTCATGCCATTTCTCTAATATGAGATTTACTAACATAAACATGATATATATATATATTACATTTGTTGGAGAATTATACTCAAAATAAGTAGATTTTATTTATATTTGAATATAAAAATCTTTTGTAGAATTCATTGGAAAGAACCAAGAGATTGATAAAGACCAATAAAAGATTTCTGATCAAAGTTGGAGTCAACATAACCACAATTGTGAAGAAAACCACTATGAGAAAAGACAAAAACTTTAAGCAAGAAAAGAACAAGGAAAACTTGATGTGGAAAGAAATGTCTAGGTAGATGAAAAGAAAAAAAAGGGAAACTTGGTGGTTTGATCTTTATATGTAATGTAAAGACCAAGCCTAACTATTTTTGTTATCAAGATATAGTTGTCACAATGGGTAAAAAAGATATTGTGCTGGGTGTGAGACCTGGAATGACAATATCTTTAAGATTAATGGATCCTGGAACGGAGATGAAGTTTTAAGATTTTACCCTTGCTTCAAAGTTGAGTGTGCAAAAAAGTTTTAAGTTTTAATGTAGTAAATATAAAATGGGGTGTGAGGAGGTTACTTATATTAAGTAACCTCTTGAATCCCATTTTATATTTATGTGATGCATAGTTGAAATCTCTTCTAAGCAGGAAAACAATTAACAAGAATAGTATAAAAACCTCCTCATAAACCATTTTATATTTGCTATCTTAAAACTTTATTGCACACCTGACTTTGAAGTAAGAGTAAAATCTTAATTCTTCACTAAATGAATAAAATCTTAAAACTTCATCTCCATTCCAAGGTTCATTAATCTCAAAGATATTGTCATTTCAAGTCTCACACCCAATACAATATCCTTTTTTACCTATTGTGACACCTATAACTTGATAACATAAATAATCAAGCTTGGTCTTTCATTACACATAAAGATTAAACTACTAAGTTTTCCTTCTTTTTTTTCTTTCATCTACTTAGACATTTTTTTTCCATATCAAGCTTTCCCTTGCTCTTTTTTTCCCTAGAGCTTTTATGTTTCCCATTATTGTTTTCTTCGCTATTATGGTTGTTAGATCCCACTTGGATCAAAAATCTTTTATTAATTCTTATCAATCTCTTAGATCTTTCCAGTGGAATCTACAAAAGACTTTATATATTCAAATATAAATAAATTCTACCTATTTTGAGTATAATTCTCAATAACATTACACTTTATTTGCTTCATTCTGTTAATTAATGAGTTAGTTAGTCAAGTGGTAGTGTACCACAAAATCTACTAGATAGTTCATACATGTGATTACTAGGTAATCAGACATATGAGGCTTTGCATGCTTGTGTTGCCTATGTCCGTCCAAGTAACTAGAGCAAATAATCGGGATTGCAGTATCATCTAGTTTAAATCTCATCGTGACCATTTGTCGGACCGTTGGTATGTACTCGAATATTATCAATTTGCCAAAACAAGATGAGGCTATTGATATTACTTCCTTCGTGCCCTCGGTCGTGTTATGCACATGGTTAATCAAACCATATACATAATTTGCATATGGTTCAAAGCTAATAGTGTGTCCTTAATGTAAGGGAGATCATTGATGAAATCTTGCCACTTAAAGCAACGATTCATACCCCAAAGCAACATCACATTGTAGTTTTCATGCTCTTCTGCTCTAATGAAAATTGTAGTTTCTCTTTCCTCTGTCACTGCATTAAGTGGCAAAAATATATTCCTTAAACTTCAATTCCTCTTTGCATTCAGATGCATCGTTACTTGTGAAAACAATTAGCATTTGAAATCAAACTATAAGGAATTAAAAACATTCTTAAATCTCTTAGAGATCCATCAAATTATAGCCTACTCAATAATAGTTGTTTGCGATGAAGTAAAAAATTATGATTGAACTCATATGAGAGAAAATTCATCCACTCCTTAGCTCCTATTGAGGCCACTTTGATGTCTAAATTTTCTATAATTTCATGGGGTATTTGGTCAATAGTGGTTTGTTGTATTGATTACTGTCTACCTAAAATCAGTTTCATATTTGAAACATAATTAGCCATCCTGTAAATAAGAAACAAAAAAACGTGTTTGTCTCCCACTATCAAAATCACATAAAAAATGTTGTAAAAAAAAATTGAAACATCATTCAATATTACCTTTGTGATATTGGTGGAATGGCAATCAAATGAACTTTGGTCATATTTTTTTTATGAATAAAAGTGATTCAAAGAATTGAAGTCAGATCAAACAATAGTGAACTCTAAGAATATTCTACCAGGTACTACTTTCATATAATACGAGATTCAGTTACTTATGTATTAAGCATTCATTCAATGCAAACAAATAAACTAGGTGAACGTCCCAATAACCAATTAATGAGATTACATTCTTTGAATCGGCCAGCATATGTCAATAAATGAAATTCAATTCATTCTTTAAGTCATATTTATGGTTTTTCACCAACTTATCTACTACATTTTAAACTTAGTTTCACATTAATAATCCATTGTGCTGCCATCAATACCTTAATAACACAATACAATTACCTTATCACACATGTCTCAATAAATATACATGTTAGAGAGGTGCCCTAAAGGAAATCACTTAGGCATTTAATGTATACATACATATAGGTATTCTTACATTATATTGGTGTTCATGCATATATGAATTGATATAGATCTTAAACCAAATGATGTAGTCCATGATATATAACACAACATGAAAGAAATCATGATGAGATCATGATAGTGAGATTCCTATCATGTGTAAATGTGTTTATATCTAAATTATCTCTAGTCATAGGATTAACAAGTTGGGACATTGTTAATCTAGATAGACTAGCATATGTTATATTTATTGATTGGATCAAGTAATTAATCTTATAAACTATAGACATGAGATGTTTAAAGTTAACATATGGATGCTTGCTAAGTGT
>CATIWF010142864.1:0-13296 GCA_949630135.1 Balakata baccata
AAATGGAGTGTTTGGAAGTGGAAGATAATTTTTGGAATGAATGAAATATTTTTGATGAATTTTTGGATTTTTGGCCTAATTATTGAAAAATTTGTTGGAAATTATTGAATATCATTTTGGTGAAATTGGTGATGGAAAATACAAGAAAATGGGCTAAAGAGATCATAGGAATTTATTTGGAATTTTTAAAGCATTTATTGAATTAATAGGAATTTTTGAGTAGAAAAATAGATTTTTAGAGAAAAAGAAAAAATGAAAGTAAAAGGAGAAAAATAGTTTGGAAGATGAAAAATAAGGAAAAATGAAATGTTTACAAAGATTAATATATATATATATATATTGGAAAATTTTTTGTCACGCCGGAAAGCATGTTGGATGACCGAAATTTCGAATTAGGCATCAAATAAGTGTAACGAGAAAATATAATATCGATATGAGATTTTGATATATAAGAGAGCGAGAAGTAGTTGGGAGTTTTATTTTCAACAGAAAATATGTTAAAAATAATTTTGTAGTTAATCAAAAATTATTATTGTTCAGGCGCAATTACAAGACCGGTGCCAAAGGCAGACTGAGAAAAAGAGCGGGCATACATCGGCACGTAAAAGTTGAGATTTATACAATAATTTATAATTTTAGCCATTAAATGTTTAAAATATGATTTTAATAAAGTTTTGATTTAAATGAGTTTATATGATAAAATAGTTTAAAATATTATGGAAATACATATTTGACAAGAATTTGATATTTTAGCCCATATATTAGCATAGACAATAGTCTAACAAGTTATTAACATGTCAATAGGGTTATTGGCCCAGTGGATTTTCTATAGCCATGTATTAACTTTACGGCCCGGTGGATTTTCTGTAGTCATATAATATATATATTCGGTACGGTGGGTTTCCTGGGATCGTGTGAAAAAAATTTATTCACATTATTTCTCTGATCCAATGGGTTTCCTGGGATCATGAAATGATATGTACCCCTCGTTTTCCTGTGATTAGTCTATGATGATTTAGTATATGGGTATGACAAGAGATTTTTATGAGTTTATGATATTAATGAAAAATTTTATATTTAATATTTTCTATAAATGCCTGCTCTTATAAATTACTGTATCACTGAATTGTATAACTCAGCGCGAGAGTTTATTTTTTTCTCGCGTAGGTTTAAAGTGAAGATAAAATGACAAGCATTGTAGATATAAAGTTGCTGATAGTGGATCCCACAATATGGAGCCAAGCAGTAGCGATAGCCATTCCAAGCGGGTTGACATTTTCTTTTGTATTTTATTATTATGGTATTAGTATTGTAAAAAAAAAAAATTAAATACTCATATACAAGGGAATATAGACAGAGAGCGAGTTTAGAATTATATATTATTATTTTATATTTTATTCTACTTAAGAAAAAAAATGTTATAGATTTTATATTATTTACAAGTGTTTTGGTATTTGATTTTGTAAACCGTAACACTACTTATCAGTTTGGTATACGATGGTGTATATGGAAGGACAATGGGTGCTACAAGAAGAATCATGTCCGAGATGTTGCATGAATGGTAGGACCACTATCAATCACCCAGCTGGTCTAATGGGATGTAAGATTGATAGTCTCGTCATAAACGACATGAAACTCATTTATGACATTCGTCTATTCATTATCATTGTTGTCATCTTTCTATACTCCTTTGCCTTTTTATTCCTTCTTGAACTTTCAATAGTATTTCCTGATATGACCATTCTTTTTGTAATGGTGGCATTCAACATTAGCATATTTGTTTGACTTACCACTGCTTTTTCCTCTAGGCTTTTGTTCCCTAGATTGGTTCCTCCCTCTAGAATCTGTAACTAGAACATCTGGTTATGATAACAAAACAAAGTTATGTGATCTCCTTCTCATTTTTTCATTCAAAATACTGATTTTAACAAATTCCATATTGACTACATTGTTAATTGCAGAGTTAGTGATGAAAATCTTCAAAGTTTCCCATGACTTTAGGAGTGAGCCCAATACCAGCAGAGCAAATACTTCATCGCCCAAATTTATGCCCATTTTGGACAGCTGATCCATAATCTCTTGCATATCATTTAGATGATCAGCTACGAAACTCCTTTCCTTATATCTTAACTACATCAATTTTGTGAAATAAAACAAATTATTATTGTCTGTCTTTGACAAGTAGAGTTTGTTCAAGCTTGTTCCCTAGTGTCTGAGCATAAGTCTCATTGATGATGTGATTGTACACATTGTCTTTGACAAATTGTCGGATGAAGCTGCACACCTACTCATGCTCAAACTCCTATTGCTCATCTATTTTGTCATTGGGTTTAGTTGTACTAAATACCGGCAAATGCATCTTCATCACAAATAGGATATTTTTCATCTTGCTTCTCCATATGTGGTAATTCGTGTCATTTAACTTGATCATTTTAGTAGTCCTTGCCTCTATTGTGAGACTTCTTCTGTTGACAATAATCCCAATAGAATATTTTCTGACGTGGAAGATTAGTCAATCTGCAATCACAGAGCATACTAGGAATTTTATAGGACTATCAAACTGGTTTTGATACCACTTATTGGGCCTAGTGGGTATAAAAATAATCAGCAAAAATAACGCTAGCAAATTAACGTAGTTCTCAACGGGGACAAACTCCGAAATATTTTTCTTCCACTAATAAAAATTAATGGGTATAAAAAGAGAGACTTTCCTAGATAATAACTAGAGACAATACAACAATATAAGATAAATCAAAAAAATAGTGGCACTTAAGTGTTTTCTAAAAACACTCCAAATATTTTTATCACTCACCTTTTTTTAGAAAACTCACAAAAACCCAACACTCTCACTCACTCATCAAAGGAGCAATTTTTTCTCTGGCTTACTTTTCTCCCACTACTCATTGCTCTCACCAATTTGCAGTGATTAAAATGGTTGAAAATCTGCCTATTTATAGGCAAAGAGAGATTGCTTTGATTTGGCAAAAAAGTGGTCTAACTAAATTTGGCCAACATTTGGTCCAATTACTTTTGGCCGAGAAATATGGTCCAATTGATTTTTTTTTTTAATTAAACACATGGTGGCAACCCCACATGAAGAGGGACCCACACCAACAATAAGCCTATTAATTTACATGAGAAAAGACAAGAAAAGCATGAAATTATTGCAAAATAGTATTATAGCATAATTCTACACAATAATTCCATATATTCTACAAAAAAAAAACAAAAACAAAAATTGTAGTAGATAAGTTATAGAAATGTGTAAAAAACTCTACATAATAGCTACAAAAATTTCTACATCAAAAAGTTGCAAAAGACTTGCATAAATACCATAGAGCGTTGCATATAAAAGTATGCACAATATTTTCCACTGTTGCTTAATATTAGAAACATAACAACTCAATATCATTTGCCTAAACTTGAATAAGCTCACATTTTTTTAAGTAATAATGAATTTAATTTAATTAATGACGAGTGAAAAATAAAGACAAATACTATAGAAATAGCTGGACAAACTCCAAGTATTGACAAGAGTAGATTGCTAAAGGATTAAGGGAAACAAACCTATAAATAATTTTTGACTAACTATAAAACTAAAAAACCAAATTTACTCAAACTGATAAAAAAAAGGGCAAGAAAACTATATTCAGTTTGAGTAGGTTCATTACTACCACCTATAAAGAAGATTGTTACTTATTCAAAAGTAGGTTCATTGCTACCAAGCCAACCTAATGACACATGTAAGTATGATATGTTTGAAGAATGAAACAAGAAAAAGAAAAAGAATGTTGAATGAAGCACTCAGCTCTGATTACTACTAAAAGCATACATTGGTATAGAACAACGAAGACAAGTAAATTTTCCTAATATTTTCTTGGGATAAATGATTTGTTTACAGAAGGTTTAATCATAATGAAAACACAATTATAAAGCATATCAACAAGAGAATAACCACAAATAAATTTCTTTTGATAATAGTAACCAAATCAATGTTCTATAAGTTATTATGAAATACCACTCATCAATTGATAATCTACGGGGGCAAAAGTAGGAATCTTGAGAAGCTGGTCTTTAAAAAGAAGTTCAACAACTATTGTATTTTCAATAACAGTTACTATAAAATTAATGGACAATCCTAAAAAATCTCAAACATTAATTCAATAACTAATAGAGATTCTCACATAGAGTCTCAAAAAGAAAAAAGAAAAAAAATTCCCAGAAATAACCTATCTACTTAAAATGTAATCAAACACATATCATTCAATTTCAAATAATGGCTGGTGCACAATGTTTAGTTTTCTTTTAGCACTGAGCACAACATGCAATTGAAATAGAGGACAAAGTAAATTACTTGCCCATTTGGGTTGAAAATTGTAGAATTGAGAAGATTACACATATATCTATGCAAAGCAAGTAGGAAGAAATTGCAAAGAGCAATTCATATATATCTCTTAAAACAATAAACAGCAAGTAATAGACATAAAGATATTGAGAGAAGTAAAAGTTTAGCTCCTAAGTTATAGAAGTCCACTTAGATTCCAATAACACCTTTGCAAAGCAAGTTGGAAGATCCACTTCAATTTCATTCATCTACAAAGAGCATCCATTTGTACAATAAATTAAAATCAGGATATTGTATAAATGGAAAATGCTTCACCCAAATAATACAAGTATAGAACCTAATATTAATACTTGATGTGATTGTGGAGTTATTTTTAGATATATAATATGCCAAATTTCAACCTTAACAACTTTCAAATAGAAGGCCAATAAACTGACATTTCAAATCATTTATAGAGATAAAAATCTATATGAATATTGAGAGACACAAATTAACATACCACTATAGTATCCGCAAAAATATAGCACTAGAACCCTATGATAGGGAAAGGCCAATATCTGATAAGTCTAAATATGAGAATGCATTTCAGCAACAGCCTAAGAATGTAAGGCCCATTTGGCAAGTTCATTCAAGAAGTGAAAAGGCACATATGAGGGAGCAGAAGGAAAACCAGCTGTATATGAACGTAATTGATTTAGCTATAATAAGGAGCGTGATTGTATAAGGTATGTTACTAGTGGCATAGTTATTTTTGTCTACTTTTGGACCTTTTGGCTACTACTAAAGGTAGGGAAAGGGAATCTAAGGTTGTGCTTCTCGTGCATAGAGTTTCTCTTTTCTATTCTTTTATTTTATCTTTTTCCTTATGAATATAGAGTTCTCGAGCTGGAAGCTCTTTAATGGAAATATATGGAAGAGATGGTTTTGGCTCTATTTTCTCATTATTCTAATTTGTTGCTTACTCATTGTTATGTATTCGTGTCATTTTTTCATAGTTAAATAATCGGTTTTTATTATTTGGTCTGACCAGCTGGATCGGATATGGGAAAGAATGATAGGACTGTCAAGACCAGAATTCAATCATGCTTGGAGGTTCATGATGAGCAGTTCCAAAGCATGGCCAGTCAGTTGGAAGCCATTCATAAGCAGCTTGTTATTAACTAGCAAAATTAGGACAGATTCAATACAATGGTTTAAGAGTGGCATAAGCAGTCTACTGATCAATATGAGAAATTTCAAGCCATTGTGATGTAGTGGATGAAGAAATCTAATAAACAACAAATGGCTGACAGAAAAGAAACTTGTGATTATTTCATGGATTCTCCAGGGGTGATAGAATAGTCTTAACCACGCCAAACGGGACTTCCTACGGGATACCCGCCAATAGTTTTTGGCAGACCTACTGTTGGAGATGAAGTAACCCAGACTTTTAAGTTTAAGCTGCCAAGTTTCAATGGCACAGATCCTAGGGGCTGGATAACTTGAGTCGAAACCATCTTCCAGGTACATGGCACTCCGAAACAACATCGCATTCCTCTAGCCCATAGGAGCATGGAAGGGCCTATTGCGCACTAGTTCACTATCATGCAAGATTTTAATCATGATTTGCCATGGGTTCATTTTGAGGTAGAGCTATTGAATCGATTTAGAGGTATGTCGTATTACAATCCTTATGAAAAACTTGCAACGATTTGCCAAAATGGAATATTGGATGAATTAAATATAATTTCAAATCTATTGCTTTGATGTTATCAGATGAATCCGAAGCTTTTTATGTAGGTCATTTTTTCACTAGGTTAAAGAACGAGGTTCAAAACTGGGTGTAGATGTTCATGATGGAGACATAATTTTGTAGCCATGACTGCTGCCTGAAATATTGAAGTTACCCTAGGTTAGTGGTCTAGGAGTAAGGCGTATGGGCCGACTAAAGTGGGATCGTGAAATGGGTCAAGTGCAAATTGGGCTTGCAGCAAAATCACATACTATGGGCTCTTGGCCCAATATTTTTAATACTCATTCAAGCCTCCAATTTCACACTTAAAAGTTAGAGCCATTAAAGTCAATTAGCAATGCCTTAGCACAAAACCCCTCCCTAGTACCAAGAAGCTAAAATTTGTAGCATCTGTTTAGGTCATAGTTAGAAGAAAGCTAAAAGAAAGGTCTACTTCAAATACAACTAAACTATGGTCCCCAACACAAATGTCCTTAGGGTGAACTGTAATTGTTCATTCTAAGTGATGATGAGGCGAAGGAGAAATTGTGGTTACTAATCAAAAGGAGCTAATGGTGACTGAAGTAAAGGAAGGGAAATATCAAATTCTGGAGTTCATAGGAATGTCAGTTTGTCCTTTGAAAGTTACTCATAAGACCTTCAAAGTGGTAAGTGAGTTGATGGGTATTTTGATTACAGTGTTAATTAGCAATGGCACGACCTATAATTTTGTTTTCCGTCAACTAGTCAAGGCTTTGGGTTTGTGGATAGAGGATTTCTCAGGTATTTTTATCAAATTAGGGGATGGCCATCATAAATGGGTTCATGAACATTGCTAACAGCTTCTACTGATCTTGGATACATTCACATGTAAATTAACTGCTATTGTATTTGACTTGGGAAATATGGATTTTGTACTTGGATTGCAATGGTTGAAGTCTTTAGGAGAGGTGACTCAGAATTAGGAACAAAGGTATATGAAGTTTAAGGTTGGTAATCAATGGGTCGAGTTAAAATCTGGTTTGGGCTATAAGGGATCTTCTCTTAGGGAATGTTTATTGACTGCTAAAGTGGGATGGTTAAAGCAATTAAGATACGCTAAAGAAGCTATTCTAAGCTCTTCCTCAACGCATCCCATCGTTGCTGTAAGACCTCTTAGTAGAATATGCAAAAAAAAAAATTTATGAGCTAAGTGAGCTCCTTCCAATCCGGTCCCATGACCATGGCATCTTTCTCCCACCTCATTAGGGCCCAGTTAGCATTCGGCCTTACAGATATCCCCATTTCCAAAAACAGGAAATTTAAAGACAAGTGCAGGAATTACTCGATAAAGGTATGATTCGCCCTTGCTAAAGTGCCTATTCTAGCCCAATCTTATTAGTGAAAAAGAAATACAATTATTGGCAGATGTGTGTTGATTACAGAGCTCTCAACAAGGTCGCCATTCTAGATAAGATCCCTATTCCTGTTGTTGATGAGCAAATTGATGAGTTGCATGGTTCTTATTTCACAAAACTTGATTTTACTTCTAGATATCATCAAGTTCGTATGTGAGATACTAATGTTGAGAAAACAGTTTTTAGAACTCATGACGGGCATTATGAGTTCCTTGTGATGCCTTTTAGTCTCACTAATGCCCCGATCAACTTTTCAGGCCGTTACAAATGATTTATTTTAGCAATTGCTTTGAAAGTATGTCCTGGTTTTCTTTGACAATATACTGATCTATAGTGCTTCTTGGGAAGAACATCTGTAGCATCTTAAAACTGTTTTGCAGATTTTGTGGTCCAACAAATTCTTTATTAATAGGAAGAAGTGCACTTTTGGCTAATCTTCCATTGACTATTTGGGGCATTATATTAGCCAAGATAGGGTAGCCATGGATTCAAGCAAGATTAGAGGCATGGTTGAATGGCTAGTCCCTCACAATGTCAAAGGCGTTCGTGGGTTTTTGGGGTTGATCTACTACTATAAAAAAATTTTGCAAGGGTATAGGAACATTGCTAAGCTACTGACAAAACTTACTAAAAAGGATAATTTCAAATGGGAATCGGAAGCACAACAAACTTTTGAGCATTCAAAGTCAGCTATTACTTTAGCTCCAGTGCTAAAATTACTAGATTTTACAAATCCGTTTGAAATAGAGTGTGAGGATTCAAGTAAGGGTATAAGGGTAGTTATGATGCAAGATATGCACCCTACTGCCTATTTTAGTGGAGCACTTTCTGAGAGAAACTTGGCAACGTCAACATATGAGCATAAAATTATGGCTTTAGCACATACTGTCCAGCATTAGCGCCCTTACTTATTGGGGGCTCAATTCAAGTGTTTTCATATTAAAAGAGCTTGAACATCTACAATAATATGTCGAATCAACAAAATTGGATGGCCAAACTTTTAGGGTATAATTTTGACATTTTGTATAAGTCAGGCGAGGAAAATCGAGCTACAAATGCTTTGTCCCGTAAGAAGGAGGGCTAGTTCAATTATTTGGCTTCCTATTCTATTTGGAAGGAAGGCCACCAATTGTTGTCTGAGGCTACCTAAGATCTTATGATTTAGAAAATTCAAGATAAGCATGCTATTTCTTAGTCCCAACTTGGATATTTTTTTCAGAATGGGGTTTTGTATCATAAAGGAAGATTGGTAATTTATTCATCTTCCAAACTCATTCCTCACTTATTGCATGAATTTCAAGTGCAAAGACTGGAGGGCATTCGGGTTATTACATAACTTATCATCGATTGGCTACCAATTTATATTGGATTGGTATGAGTGCTACCATTAAAAAAATTTATGCAAGATTGTGGGGTCTGTCAATGTAGTAAATCAAGTCATTTGTCTCCTAGTGGTTTGTTACAACTTTTAGAAATTCTAGAAGTTGTTTAGGAGCATATTTCGATGGACTTTATATCTGGATTGCCAAGGTCCTAAGGCTATGATTCAGTTTTAGTGGTAATGGATCATCTCTCAAAGTATAACCATTTCATCCTTCTAAAACACCCTTACACGACTCGTATTATTGTTGAAATTTTTGTAAATGAGTTAATGCGCCTCTATGGGATTCCTCAGTCAATTTTGACTGATCATGACCCAATCTTCATTAGTAATTTTTGGCAATCAATCTTCAAAATGCAAGGCACAGAGCTACATATGAATTCCTTTTACCATCCTAAGATAGATTGATAAAAGTAGTGAATCATTGCTTTGAGGTCTATCTTCATTGTTTTGCAGTGGAACAGCCCCAACAATGGTCACTATAAGTGCCTTAGGCTAAATTTTGGTATAATACCAATTATCACGTGTCAATCGGCACCACTCCCTTTGAAGTAGTTTATGGAAGGAAGCCTCCTACCGTTATCCAATATATTCCTAGGGAGATTGAATTAGAAGTTATGGCCATGGGTTAAGGGATAAGGACGAGGCTCTTCGACAATTGAAATACCATTTAGGCCATGCCCAAGTTCATATGAAGAAGCAAGCTGATTCTTATAGCTGAGATATTTCTTTGCTATTAATGAATGGGTTTATTTAAAGTTGTGTCCCTACAGGCAGCAATCAGTGGTACCTTACCTTAATCAAAAGCTTGCCCCATGGTATTATGGTCCATTTCAGATAGCAGCAAAGATGAGACCTATGGCTTATGAATTGAAGCTTCCGCCCATATCCAAAGTCCATCTGATATTTCATGTTTCCCTATTAAAAAAGGCTATTGATTCAAAAGCTGCCCGAGTTGAGTTACTAAAGTAATTTACATTGGAAGAAGAAATTTCTTTAGTTCCTTATAAGATCTTAAGTTCTCAAACTATTACTAAATTGGGACAACAATATAAGAAATTGTTAATACAATGGTAGGGCAAGCCTCTTGAAGAAGCAATATAAGAAGATGAATTCATCATTCACAGTCAATTTCTAGGCTTTAGTCTTGAGGATGAGACTATTTCTGATGGAGGGGACAGTGATAGGAAAGGGCCAATATATGATAAGTATGAATTTGAGAATGCATTATAGCAATAACCCAAGAATGTAAGGCCCATTTGGCAAGTTTATTTAAGAAGGGACACATGGGGGGTAGAAGGAAGGCTAGTTATAATAAGGAGGTAATTGAATTAGCTATAATAAGGTGTGACATATGTTGCTAGTAGGATAGTTATTTTTGTCTTCTTTTGGACCTTTTGGCTGAGGCTAAAGGTGGGAAAGGGAATCCAGGGTCATGTTTCTTCTACACTGAGTTTCTCTTTTCTATTCTTTTATTTTATCTTTTTCCTTGTGAATATAAAGTTCTTGAGCTGCAAGCTCTTTAATGGAAATATACATAAGAGTTGGTTTTGGCTCTGTTTTCTCATTATTCTGATTTGTTGCTTACTTATTGCTGTGTATTCGTGTTATTTGTTCGTAGTTGAATTTTCTATTACCCTACATGAAGCACTGTAGATTATATAGAAATCATAGAAATGTGCTTGACGTTGATGAATATGTACCTTGCCTTGCAACAAAGAATAAATGACTGAGTAAGTGAAATGAGAAAGAACAATCAATAAATTGTAAAATCCAACTTTCTTGATCAAAACATGTAACTGGGATAGAATACCAATGTGGCATCGTCAACTCCCTCTTCTTTATAAGAGAAGCTGGTATCTTCTTCTGCTGTGCCACTTGTAATAGTAAATTAAAAATGTTCACTAACTTGTTGAAAAACAACGAAAGGTCATTTCTTGCTGTCAACCCATAACTAAGGAAGGGAAGCAGACTGACACCATTTCAACCATGAAATCGAATTCAACCTAAAAATAATAATTGGCTTTGATATTTCCAAATTATGAAATCTACAAGAAAAAAAAATGAAAGCTACCCATCCATTTGCCATTACATCATACTTCTCCATTTATCCTAACATCATAAATAAAGAACATTCACATAAATCATTACATTTATACATAAGCTAACATGCCAAATACTAATTCATTTTGGGAATAAGGCATCCTCCAAATTAGAATGTCCATGAATGCTAACCTTAAGATCCATAGTTGAACGTAAATACAAGACACTACTAAATTCAGGATATGTAAGTGTCATTTGCCAATTGCCAGTCCCATGTTTAATAACTACAGTTGTTAGAGTTATTGCTTCTTCCACTGTCCACTTCTATTCAAGCACACCCATTTAAGAGTAACCATAAAGAATATCTTCAAACGGATTGTAGGGACCTATTGCCAACAAATAAATATAACCAAAACCCATTTGAAGAAATTATTATACACTAGAAATTAATGATTTTATTCGAAATTAATGAATAATATCAGTGCAAATTACTCTTCAATTTAGAAAAAATGAGTAAACAAATTATGAATATCAAATTTACGAACCAAATAAATTACACTTTGAAAGAAATAACCCTAACAAACGAAGGGGGATAATTCTGAATATGTCAACGTACATCAATCTAAAAATCAATTCCAGTACAAATCTAACAAATCCTATCACATGGGTCTATGTTAATCCCAACTGTGAAATTGAAAATCCAAAATCCAGATGACAGATTCACAAAATGAAAATGAAAATTAACAGACAGCAGCAAATGATTATCTAGGGAGATAGAAAGCGAATGGGTAAGTTGTTAATCCCAACTATGATATTGAAAAGCCCAATGACAAATTCATAAGATGAATGGAAAATTTCCTAGAGAGATGTAAATGATTATGTAGGAAGAGAAAAAATGATGCTTTTTTCCTTATTCGACTTAATATTTTTTTTGCCAAAAATGCAAATTAGCCCCTCAACTATATCCTCTAGTGCGAATTACACCTTAAACTATAACTCAATACAATTAAGTTCCTAAAGTTTAAACTCAGTGCAATCAAGCCCCTAAAGTAGACCTCCATTAATCACCACTAACCCACTGCCATTGAGCCAACTTGGTTTCCAAAAACAATATCGTTTCAATTTTTTTTTTTTAAAGGATGTCATAAAGTAGGCTAAAGGTGCAAATCAGCTCATCAACTATTGATTCGGTGCAATCAAGCTCCTAAAGTTTGAAATAGATGCAAATTAGGCTCTCAACTATACTCTAGCACGAGTCAGACTCCAAACTTTTGACTTAGTGCAATTAAACCCATAAAATTTAAAATCGATGCAATTAAGCCCCCCTCCTGTAACACCCTCCCATATATCATAAGTATATTCCATAATACATAGGAAGTATTACAGAATGGTTAGCTATATCCTGTTCAAATCTAAAACTTTTCATTTTAAGTTACCATCATATTCTATGCATGTATATTTGTTTAGACTGCTTGTCTAATTTATTGAATATACATTGAACTAATTAACACTAGTTCCTGTTTGCCTGTATAATCACATATAATATAATATCATGGGTCTATAAGACCCTTATCTCATATGTCTCAACTATATCTATTTGAGCTATATCATTTTCTTTTTCCCTTTTTCTTTTCTTTTCTTTGTCTTTGCATCCTGTTACACAATTTCATAATAACAATTATAATTAATTACATTCTCATAAATGAATGCAATAAATTAATGCATGATATGAATGTGTCTAGTCTAAACTCGGACCTATCTATTCTTTTTCTTTTTCCTCTTTTACTTTGCATTGTAACACATAATTATAATATAACAAACATTATTAATTACATCCTAAATAATGAATGCAATAAATAAATGCATGTTATGACTATGTCCAGTTCAAGTCTGGTCCACATGGTCTTCTTTGCATGAGCTTTAGCATCTCTACTGTCAACTGCTACCTCGATATTATAATGGCTCCATAACTTGCATAAATAAATAGACATGCTAAGCTTTTTATAGCTTAGTAATACACATATTCTTAATATACTTAACATGTAATTGTATAATTTGTGACATATAGAAATTTGATGACACAATCATATTCAAAACATATAACCATAACAATGTCAAATACTCACACAATGTTACATATTTATTCTATAACTCTTATAATATATGCTCGTCTTATTCATGGAATGAATATCTTTTTTCTTTATTCTATTATACCAATATTTTAATATCATACTTGTTTATACCTTGAGATAATTATCACAAAGTTAACCATTAAACGGTTCTTTCATATCTCACTTTTCAATGCATGTGGGGTATATGTGAAACTAATATACATATATCATAAAAGAGCAACATAAAATTCTCATAACATTTATAATCATTTTACAACATGTTGTTCATGTTATTACTAAATTCTCAT
>CATIWF010142991.1:0-18846 GCA_949630135.1 Balakata baccata
TATATATATATATTTTATATTTATGAAAAATTCCCCAAAAATTATATATTTTTTCCTCATATTAGATCACATCAGTAACATGAGCAGGTCCACAGCTAACAAAACCCCAAATACATTTTTGTAAAAGAGCAATAGCGTAAAATGACTGTCTTTGGTGAAGGCGGCTATGTAAGCAAGAAAACGCAGAAACAAGAAAGGGGGAGAAATCTTCCGATCAAATTTCTCTCTCATTTCTTTCTCTTATTAATTTTCGTCCTCTTCTTCTACTTCATCATACAAGAAAGATAAGTTAGTTGGGGTTTTTCTTATTTCACTTTGATCCCATGCCCCCACTATAGCGGGCGGGGGGTACCCACCGTCAAATGTCTCTACTCCAGTCCCCCTCCGTTGATTGCCCATCTCAGCGCTCCTCTGCCACCGCTGTCTACGGCCACGATCACCGCGTTTCGTCCAAGCGCAAATTGGACGATTACGCTTCTACTTTTGACGACGATGATGACTTGGATTTCTCGGACTTAGTCTCCGTGAGGATGCGGAAAGACGAGCCTTTTGCCGTTGATTCCTCTTCTACTGCTCAGAATCAATCATCGTCGACGTCTTCCTCTAGCCACCTTGATACTCGCGTTTCCGATGCTAAATCCGCCCATTTCTCTTGCTCCACTTCTCCTCCGGGCCCAAGCCGGTCCGCCTCCAGACTACAATTTTTTGTAAGAATGATTTCTGATGGAAACAACATTGTTATACATGCCAATTCCGGTGACACGGTGAAATCGCTCCACGAGCGTATTCAGGCTATCACGGGAATTCCGATTATCGAACAGAGGTTAATTTACAGGGGTAAGCAGCTGCAATGGGAGCAGTCACTGGCGGAGTGTTCAATTCAGAACGATGCGAGCCTTCATTTGGTGGGGCGGATGCGAAGCACTAGACATCCACAGACTTGTCAGCTAATTGACGACATGGTTTCGTTCATTTCTAGGCTTTGTAAGGCAGTGATGCCCTGCCACCCATATGCATCAAAACAAATAAAAAATCTGATGAATGAATTCTTTACTCTAACTTCCAAAGAAAATAACGAGAAAGCAATTGGGCATCTTCAGATTTTTAAGTCATCATCTGCTCCTGCCGCTTTGGTAATGCTTTACGTTTCCACCATTAAAGGTAACAGTGAGTGTGCTGACAGCTCAATTAAGCATTTTCTGAATTCTTGTAAGATTTCGCTGCCAAAGCCTTTGCATACACATTCCGCACCTATAGTATTAGACTTTTGTAAGTTGCTTAGAAAGGTTGCTCATGATGATCCTTTGTATCTCTCATGCCGCACTACTCTGGGGTCTTTGTTGGAGGGTATGGGGGTTCCTCATGGGTTGTCCAAGTATGGGGATGGGGAGGATGTAAAGGGTTTAATTCTTATACAGGACATTTTCCCTTTTGTTAGTGAGTTAGCAAATAGGTTATCTAGGGATTTAGTTTTAAGTATGGAGTCTGCTAACAGCACGGGGCCATTGCCAAGTGATGTTCGGGATTTTTCAGCCTTTTTACTCCCTTTGCATGCTACAATCACGGAGCAGCTGGGTTCTCAGGGTCCATTTTCTATGCCTTTAAACAAAAGGGGTTTTAGTCATCCATTATATGCAGAGGAGATTGTGCAACTTCATGATATATTTAGTGATTTACTAGTAAAGATGGGTAACTGCCTCATTAAAATGGAGGGTTGCTTGCCTTTGAAACCAAATGGAGAAAGCGAGTCTACTCAAACAGGATGGCCTCAGTACCTTGCAATTTTGAAGGAATTGAATAACATTTCCAAACTTTATAAAAACGCTGAAGACCAATTTTGGGCAGTTTTGAGGCTTAGGAAGGCTTCTCTATGTGTTTTAATAGTTAAATATGCAAAACGTAATGATGATTATCAGTGGCTTCTTCAGCAGAAAGACGTGACTAATTTTGAGTCCAGAAGGCATTTGGCTATGATGATGTTTCCTGAGGTGAAAGAAGATTATGAGGAGCTGCATGAGATGCTCATTGACAGATCACAGCTCTTGGCTGAGTCATTTGAGTATATTGCACGAGCAGATCCTGATGCACTACGTGGTGGTCTATTTATGGAATTTAAAAATGAGGAAGCTACGGGTCCTGGTGTATTGAGAGAATGGTTTTTCTTAGTTGTCCAAGCCATATTCAATCAAGAAAATGCACTTTTTGTTGCTTGTCCAAATGACCGTAGACGATTTTTTCCTAATCCTGGTAATCTTCTGGAAGCTTCTTGACATTTCCTCTCAAGTGCTTTGATTTTGTTAATGGTTCTATCCGTTTTCCTACTCCATATATTATCTCTGCTGGACATGTTTTCTTTATCATTTTGTCTGGTTACCCGGCTGTTTATATGTCATATTAATAGCTGGCTTAAACTGGAGAACAATAATTTGCATAAATTCACTCTGGAAACTGTAAACAACTGGTTGAACTAATAATGTAGCTCCAACTATTTAATAGATATCAGGTGTATTTATTAATGTCATATGCTTGCACCAATAATTCTTCTAAGTGGATTTTTATTCATGGGTTTGAGGTCTGAGCAGATTTTGATGTGATTACCTTAATCTGAAGTATATAAACTGGAAATCCACTGTTATTTTCATTTTGCATGTCTAATGACTTTGGTATTCAAATGCCAGTTGAATATTTATTTTGGCTACTTAGAGAACTTCTACGTTTGATTTAATAATATAGGACTGGTAACTGGTGGTAATTTATGGTGATTTTTATTGAACTCTATATTTTGTCATTACTATTTAGTTATTTAATTATGTGGAACACTGAAGGGTGGGTGTCCATATTTAGTCATTAGACATAAGTCATTAGATTTCTTGAAAGGGGTGATAGCTATAGGTAATTTATCACCTTTACTTCGATAATTTGCTACTGCCTGGTTCAATTCAATTATTTTTTTTATTTGTTTCAGAATGTGCTAATGGTTTTCGTGCATATGCTACTAAGTTATGTGAATTACTTTTTTCCCATTCATTTTTTCCTTTGAGTTGAATAATATAACATATGGGCAATTTAGCTTGTCTTGTTGGTAGCCTTTGTAGATGAGATAGCGGTAGTACAGTAGTGTTTCTTGGTCAAGAGTGGTGTTGTAGCTGGTCAAAATAGTCATTGCTATGGCAGGGTATTCTTTAATTTATGCGATGCTAAGATTGGCTTATTTTTTATGTTCCTGGGAATCTGCTTTCTTAGTCTAGTCATGAAAAAGGTTTTTGTTTGTACATGGGAGTCCTGTACACGTGCATTAGGAATACATACTTGCTGAATGTGAGTTTAAAGTTGCGTTAGATATATATTTATTTTTTGATTTTGGTCCCTTTGAAATTTTGTGATGCAATTTTATACTTCCTTTGTCTGAGTGCTTAGTCTTTTGATGTTAGGCTTTTAATTCTATCTTGTTAACTTGACCTACCTATAAAATTATTATATAAAGTTAATATGCATATCTTCTTTGATTACTAGTTTTGTGAATTCTACCAAGTGCTTATCCTGATTTCAATATGGTTACTTTGCTGTATTCCGAATATCAATCAATTGGTTACAATTATATCCTTATGTTTAGAGGTTGGTTTAATGTGATTACATTTGTTGTAAATCATATCAATTCAACTCAACTAAGCCTTGAATGCCAAATGTGAGTTTGGTTATGTGGACTTCTATTCTCCATTTCATCTAGTTTAGGGGTATATCTTCAGGAGGATTTAGTTGGGTTAGGTTTTAGGCTTCAACTTCATTTGGGCATTTGCAATCGTATGAAGTCATTATACTAGTAACCATAATAAACAAATTCCTTTATTAAGTACCGGTAATTGCTATTGATTCTAAAGTTATTTTATCTTAATGTTCATTTGAGTATGGGAATAATTTTTTCATATGTTTTATCTCCAATTTTGAATATTTGAGAGTGTGAGTTCTTTTAGGTGTCTATTTGGACAAGTAGTTGGTAGTTAGTGATTGGCATTTGGGGTTCCAACAGCTAGCTTGTTATGTTTGTAGGCATATCTGTTAACATATTAATATCTCAAATGCTATTATCCAAAGAATAAGCCTAACACTTCCAAAAGGAGTCTAAAACCTCTATAATTTCTATTGAGAAGGAAGATTATAGGGAGCATGGATCAAATAGAAAAACTAAATGAAAATATAAAAAATTTCAAACTTATATTAAGAAAAACAATAAAAACTACATCATCCTCAAACTGCATTTTAAATGCCATGACTGTGTTTATTGATGAAATGGAAGAATGATGTGGTCGGGAGAAAAGTTTCTAATGAATTGAGTGAGTCATTTCGATTTTGGCATACTCATTCAATTCTAAGCCATAGGACTATTAGTCACCTTATGCTAAAGGGACTTTGTTTTTCTAATTTCCAAGTAATTTGGTAGCTATTATTTCACCCGTATAATGTTTCTCAAGACCTATTTGTCAAGATTGAAACTTTCATAACCTTTGGGGTATTTAGAATAGACAAAGAGAAATAGAGAAGACTAGTTACCTTAGCGTAGGTCTATGTTGCTTGAACATGGGTACGGGTGCCTGACATGGGTACATGCCTAGAGGTCCGATTCCTTGTTTTGTAAAATTTAGGGTACATGGGTACGGCTAAAAAATATTCAAAATTAAGGTACGAGAATATGTCTATATATAAAATGTAAATATTTCAAAATGATTATAGCGCTTTGATCTTGGTTTAGAATATAAAAACACTCAAGAGGGTTCTAAATTTGATACAAACTCTTCTTGATCTCCTTGAATTTCATCAATTCTTTTTTATATAATTTCATCTTCAAGTAAATTTTCTTGAACAAAGGCTTTGCTTATACTTACATAGAACAACTATGCGATAAAATTCAGTAGTAAATTGCAAGTATAGTATTAGGAGAAATTAGGAATACTCACTTTTAAAGGAAAAGATCCAGTATGTAATGCATACCCATACCAGTGTCATGCCCAAAGGGTATGGGTACTTTTTAAAAAATTAAATGTCCGAGTAACATAGGCGTGGGTAGAGTAATATGCATAAACATGATTCCTATTAAGTGCCAATCTAAGAACACACGTACCTAATGAAGATGAAGTAGATATGACATAACATTGTACAGTAATACCTTCTAGATGAAATTTAGACATCATAAATAGTAAATTGTTCATTTGCTCAAAGATCAATAAACATAAACAAATTAAAGTGCCTTGTCATTAAGGAAAAATAATATGGTATTGTTAGCAATTCGAAAAATGAAATATATAATGTTATTGTTGTACACTCTCTCATCTTAGAAGTAGAGGATGTAATATAATATTATTTAATAGACTTTTGCTAATCTTGCCAAAGCTATGCGTGAAGCCTCCATGGGAACTCCGTAGTAACTTTCACTGATATTTATGTGTTAGAATTTTGAATTCCCCTTGTATCCAATCTTGGCTGTTAGTTAAAGTGCACTGAAATGCTATCAAAACTGTTGATTGAGTGGCTTGGAATTCCTTTCTTAATTTGCTTTGTAATTGGGTTACCAACCGCCTTAGTCCGTTCTTTCAGTTGATCACTTTTGCAGTTTAGGATTAACAAATTTGTTTGTTTGAAAATATATATATTTTTACTCACATATTGAACAGATTACATTTTCCTCCAATAAAAAATATGGAATTGGACAAGTGGACTTTTGGCTTATACTGACAAGAAACTTAATTGAAGACAAATAACTCCTGAAGCATAGTTATTAAAGGTGTAAGGCGCACTAAGGCGCTAAGGGGTTCTGGAGCCTAGGCATAGGAGCGTACTCGAGTGACATGAGGTGCAAAAATAAACTAAAAATTTTATTATTGGATTACTAACAAGGTGATATAATATTATAACTATTAAACTCAAAAACACATAAGTCATAATAACAAAAAAGCACATACAAAGAAAAAAAAAACTTAATTAAGGTTTGAAATCCTAAACACACAAAGCTCCTAGGCTTACTAAAGACTTGAAGTCGTAAAGACACAAGGATTCTAAGCTTACTAAGGCTCCTAAACTTACTAAAGACTTGAAGTCCTAAATACACAAGAATCCTAAAGTTGCTAATACTATATTAGAACTTATATTAACAAGTTCTAACACTTATCAATTATGAATTATCAAAGCAAAACACAATTAGTCAATCATCATCAAGATCAATATTGTCTTCATCATCAAATTGATCATCTCCAATCTTCTCTTCTTCATATTCTTCATCATCTTCTTCCTCATTTCTAAGTACTAGAGGAGTGGAGGCTGGAACAAATATTTTCTTTGCCCTAACTTTTTTTTCTTAAAATAATTAGGTGTGGTAAGGTTTACTAAAAGTTCTTTTCAATTTATAATTAATGGTTCAGATTTACCCACACTAAAAAAAAAATGCAAATATTTAACCAATGTCACAAAAGTGCGCCTTGCCTTAGGCCCAAGGCGCGCGCCTTTGTGATAGCGCACGCCTTTAGGTTTTCAAGGTGCTAAGGCTGGCGTATGGTGCATCTTGCGCCTTTAACAACTATCTTAAAATTTATCATCATGCATTCATGAGTTAAGTGTTGGTTTTTACTAAGGAAATTCACATATATGTTTTGAAGTTGCAGTTACAGTCACAATCGCACTATTGCTGTTCCATTTTGTTGAAATACGCCATTACAAAATCTAACATTGATGGTTGTGAGAAAAATTCGGTTTCTATTATAGCATATTAGTGAAATAGAACAAATAGAATTATCTGCTGAAATTCAATTAGCAATTCATAAGCTCAAGTTTAAAATATGTGCAGAAAAAGAACAAAACGATACGAAAGTTGTAGATGGTTTTGTAATATTTTACATGGTGATGTGTTGCTTTTCCTGCATTAGCACTTACATTGAAAAAAGATCCTATGTTTCTCTTTTCTAGAAGAACCATTACAAGTTGGTCATTTATAACTAGAGATTTCTAAGTTCGTTTTGCTCAATGCTCATAATTTAGCATGTGGCATAGATCTGTTGATGTTTTTTCCCTCCGCAAACAAAGTGTGTTTTTTTTCTTTTGGTTTACAATATTTACTTTCTGCTGCAGCATCTAAGGTGGATCCCATGCACCTTGATTATTTTACCTTCTCTGGACGAGTGATTGCCTTGGCTTTGATGCATAAAGTACAAGTTGGCATTGTCTTTGATCCTGTGTTTTTCTTGCAATTGGCTGGAAGGCATATTACCTTGGAGGACATACATGATGCAGATCCATGTTTATACAGTAGCTGCAAGCAGATTCTTGAGATGGATGCTGATTTTATTGACTCAGATGCTTTAGGATTAACATTTGTTAGAGAAGTTGAAGAGTTGGGATCCAGGAGAGTGGTGGAACTTTGTCATGATGGCAAAAGCATTTCTGTAACCAGCAAGAACAGAGAGGATTATGTTAATCTTCTCATTCAACATCGCTTTGTCATTTCTACCTCTGACCAGGTTTCTCATTTTGCCCGAGGTTTTGCTGATATTATGTCCAAATCAGAGCTAAAAACATTCTTTTTCCAAAGTTTAGAGCTGGAAGATCTTGATTGGATGCTATATGGAAGTGAAAGTTCTCTCTGTATAGAAGATTGGAAGGCACATACTGAGTATAATGGGTACAAGGAAACTGATCCTCAGATATCCTGGTTTTGGAAGGTGTGTTCTTGCAGCCTTTTGTTATTATTTCCCTTAATTATATGTTTTTCTACATTTCTGCAATTTGTTATGTATTCATGTTGTTCTGTTGCTGGCATATGAACACTTTCTACTGGCAGCAAGTGATATAAAATGTTGTTAGCATTTCATTGGTTTAGTTTATTGCATTTAGTCTTGAAGCTAGAACTGTATAAATCTTGTTGCAAATAGTTTGAAAAATTGAATTAACAATATGTTGTTACTTAGGCCCAAAAGGGATTCTAAGGAGGTTTTTGAGTCTACACGAGAGTATTCCCATTTGGCTGAGACACGTCAAATTAGTTCTGATCAAGGATTTCAATGGTATTGTTATTATAGCAATTATCAATCACTGATTGAAGGCAAAAAGTTGTTTCTTCAGCGTATATTTGACATGTCTGAGTAAAAAAAAAAGAAAGAAAAACACTATTCAATAAAAACTAACAGCTTTTGCTAATAGTGTCTGAAGGTATGCAATTTTTTCCCTCTGACCATGGTGCATTTTCAATAATGTATTTTCAAATTTAATCCCAAACAGAGCTTCATTTTATCTTTTATTTTCATGTTCTTTTCCCTTGTGTTTGGGTTTTGTGGTGGGACTTCAGATTGTTGGGTAATTTGTTAAGTTTGATGTGCCAAGTTCTACAGCCTAAGAATTTCAATTTTCGGAGAAATTCATTTTATTTCTTGATATATTATCTTTGTTTGATTTTTCTCGAGTCAGGTAGGTAGGCTAGTTGTAGGAGAGGAAATAAAAGCTTTGGCCAATTAATGTGCTTGTAATGCAAAACATTTTTGTTGTTCTTTCACGTGAGGTGCTTTTTTGATTTTGTCCCATAGTTACTAAGATGCCTAAAGTCATTAAGGGGTCTTGGGGCCTAGGGACAAGGCCCCAAGACCCAAGGCTCAAGTGTGTACTCATTGAGTTGGGTTGCAAATATTTTCTTTTTTCAAAAAAAAAAAAGTAGAAGAAAAGAGGCCAGATTTCATAATATAAGACAACCAAGGTTTATATTAAAAGCTTTGATAATGAACATAAACATGCATGAGTTTAGCACATCAAAATTCACCAAATTCGAAATAAAGATTACAATGAGGAAGCTTAAGAGACTTTAAACAATAATCCTACTCCAAAAATAGCTGTATCACTATAGCAACTCATCATTAAACTCAAAATAACCTTTTTCATAATCATTATCATCATATTCAAATTTATCACTTATCGTTTTTTTTTGTTATCTTCATCTTCATTTTTATATCCTTACTAAGTGTCATTATCTTTCTCACCTTTAAGTTTTGTAAGTGTACTGACCCTCAAATGAAAAAGATGTTTTTCTTCTTTTCCATATATATATATTGGTCTAGTATGATAAGCATCTTCTTTAAACCCTACTAGCTCTTTGCCATCTCATTTGATATAATAATATCAGCAACTAATCATTTTCTTCCCCGGTTTGATTTTGTTCGGTGTTATCTTTTCTTATTTGAAAGGTAGAGGTTACTTGATGGTTTAACTTTGAAGTTAATAATAATAATAATAATAAAAAGAATAAGGGAAAATTATTATTTGTCTTCTGTAGTTTGACATAATACACTAGTGCTTCTTTGATGTTTGAAAATTATACTATTTACCCCCTGAATTTTTGATATATTGCACTAGTATCTCCCTGCAAATTTGATTTACTAGACTAATACCCCCGAGCAAAAGAGACTATTCTTTTTTAATAGTGTATTATATTATTTTTCAAACCTTAGGGGAGTACTAGTATATTATGTCAAACTACAGGGAGCAAATTGTATATTTTTCAAATCTCAGAGAGATACTAGTGTATTATGTTAAACTAGAGGGAGTAAATAATAATTTTCCCAAAGAATAATAATAACAAGAACAACACAAATATAAACAATGTTAACAAGGTGCTCCTTTTTTATGCTTTGTGCTTCACTTAAGTTATTAACCTTATTGTTATGCATGTGTCTCATGAAGAATGGCTGCCTGTTGTGAGTTGAGTTGCTGAGAGCCTTGAGCTTTAGTTGTGCCCAAGACGTGCCTTTCATAATTATGTTTGATCCATTAGGTTTGAAATTCCTATATGTCCAAGGTGAACAATAAGTATTGCCCTTCTTTAATGAATGAAACTAGGATATGGATAGAATATTATGACACACAGCCACTATTGGATTCCCTGTGAAATGAGGTATGCAATGAAGACACCACAAAGTTTTGGGAGTCATAAAAGGAACTTCAAGCTCATATTATTTATGGGCTTGAGAATGGGAATTGAACTGTATGATATTTTATCTCCCTCTGTTCCGTAGTAGCTCAGTGGTAGAGCAGTTGGCTGTTAGTTGACTGTTCGTAGACTTGAATTCTACTTTGGGAGATTTGATTCTTCTGAATTCTTTAATTCAAATTGAAAGGTTCGCTTTGATCATTTCGAGTAGGTAACCCATTTCCTATCTTCTTTTGTATTGCATTCTATTCATAAAGGGAAGAGGGAAAAAAAGTGCAGAAAGTAGGGTGGGTGTTGGCTCAAATCTTCAAGTCA
The DNA here is from genome assembly GCA_949630135.1 of Balakata baccata. Lineage (NCBI taxonomy): Eukaryota > Viridiplantae > Streptophyta > Magnoliopsida > Malpighiales > Euphorbiaceae > Balakata > Balakata baccata. Next base: position 10,271 of record CATIWF010142991.1, read on the forward strand.
GTGTGGCATTTTGGCAACCTTTGGAGTGATTTTACAGCAGTTTATGTTTGGGATTGACAATATGCTTCACATTCTAAGTCACATAATGGGCATCATTGGCACCAGAAAGATTGTGCCATTAGGGATTTTTTGTTTTTAATTTTAAATAATCTCTAGCCTTTTGATTAATTTAATAATTTTCTTGTTACATAATATAAATGAATTATTAGCTTTTATTTTGAATAATTTTAACCCTATTCTGAGTGCTATAGGCTCTATCTTTTCACTCATTTCCTTATAATTTTTGTTTGATCAATCATCGCTGGTTCATTTATGTGATGAACTTATCTCGAGTCCTGACTATTCTGTTAAAAGAAATGTACTATCTATTTACTGTTTTCTTTCAAGTATTTATTTGATTTATTAATAATAGCTCATTTTATTAAAGGCCATATTGGAAAATTGTATGTCATTTAGGTGAAGTGGTGAACATTCATTAGGCAAAGGAGCAATTCTTAAAGGTTGATAAAGTCTTTTACTCCGGTGCAAATCTATGTTGTAATTCAAACCTTGTGGGAAAATTACTATTTACCTTCTGTAGTTTGACATAATATATCAATACCCTCTGAAGTTTGAAACTTATATAATACACTAGTACCCCCATGAGATTTGAAAATTATACTATTTACCCTCTGAAGTTTGATATATTTGCACTGGTATTCCCTGAAGTTTGACATATTGTATTAGTATTCTCCTGAGTAAAAAAATATATTATTTCTTACTAAAGGTAAATGTCTTACAATTTAATATAAGAACTATATAGTTTAATGGAAATAAAATAGAGGGAGCAAATCGTATAATTTTCAAATCTCATGGGGGTACTAGTATATTATGTCAAACTACAAAGGGTAAATAATAATTTTTCTTGAAATAAAATGGAAATAAGCATTATTGTGAAAAGTTGGGGCAAGATTAGTGATTAGTCAGGAATAAGTCAAGAACTCCTTGCCTGAATTGAGAGAAGGATTATATATGTTATATTTATTCAAAGCTTTTTTAGATGAATACTGAAGTCTTAGTGAAGGATGACTGTTATATTTCCTAGTCTGGGCTCAGGTTAGGGGTCCTTTGACTAAAACTAAAACTAGGAGTAGTTGCTGGCCTTTGTTTGCCGTCTCTCCTCCTTTCTTTCTTACAAAAAGGGCTCACTAGATTGCTCCCTTCAATTGCATAGGATCCATTTTATCTGAAATAATTCCTTGCTTCATTCTTCTTTTCCATTCCATGAATACAGCAGTAGTTATGCTAAAGAATTGACCACCTACTAATACTAAAATGAATAATTGCAACCATTAAGTAATATATACGTAGAAGAGTCACACTTGAAAACTACCCAAGACTATAAGATATGCATTACAAAATCGTAACAAACAAATGAAAAACCATAAAACACAAATTGACAAATCAAATATAGCTAAGTTGCTCCTGATGCAGCTTCAGCTTTCTTCTTTTCATTGTCAAGTCATTTGTAGGCATAAACAATGAAATTGCCTGCTACAAGTCTGCTGCTTCAGATTTTATATCAGTGAGGAAGATGGAAGAGCTGTTTTGGAGTCTGCTAATGGTAGTTTTGCATAGTTCCTGTGAAATTTCTATGTCTGGCATGTTATCGCAAACTGCCTTTTATCTTTATTACCAGAAAATGATGCTGCTTTGAGAAACAAACATGTTACAGAAAGGTTAAGCCACAATAAATGCTAGTCTGAGTTATGCGCTGCTTGCTTTAAGACAGCGGTGCCTTGGTTAACAAAGTTCTATAATGTACTCTAGAAGGAACAGTTTTAAGATCCTCTGTTCAAGTAAGCTTTTTGTTTTTGGCCCTATTTTTAGATGGTTCTAACCTATAGACAGATGGAACTTTCTTGCATCAGCTGGGATATCGTAGCATCTGATTTTTAGCATGGTTTTCTATGACAATCTGAATCTGTATATTAATGCCTTTGATGGATCAACCTTAGTTATGGAATGCAACATGTGAAACCTGCTAAGCATCTGTTTCTTTGATTGTGTAATATGCATTTTTGTATCGTGTCTATTCAACATTAGTTTGTTTTCTATTTTGTTCTATTCACTCTACAGTAACTGGTGTGTCTCTCATCTTCTGCATTCTATATTGAGTTTATATGTTTGTTTTTCTATCCCATGCGCACCAAGGTAAGATATAGTATGTATATGTGGGTGTGTGCCACAGCCAAAATTAATGCAATTAACAGTGGATAAAGGAAATAGATGGTTTTAAATTCTAAATATAACTGATGACATGTGCTTGCACTCTAGGAGCCTTGATATTCAACCAATCAACTACAATCAGGAGGGCATTGGCAGTTGCCACTTCCATTTCAAGTATCCAAAAGCATTAGATACATGAGTGTTCATATATTTTAACCATATTTTGCAGATTGTTGGGGAAATGTCAGCAGAGAGGAGAAAGGTTCTTCTCTTTTTTTGGACTTCAGTGAAGTATCTACCAGTTGAAGGTTTCTGTGGCTTGGCATCTCGACTTTACATCTATAGATCCTCAGAGCCCAATGATCACCTTCCCTCATCACACACATGTTTTTATCGGTTGTGTTTCCCGCCTTATTCTTCCATGGCTGTCATGCAAGACCGTATGAATGTCATCACCCAAGAGCATGTTGGGTGCAGCTTCGGAACTTGGTAAATATTGGTGTTAAATAATGCTTTAGAGGATAAAAGAGTTTTAAATTGCATATAGAAAGATTTGTACTCAGTTTGTACAGATAGGAACATTTCATCAGTTTCCATTTAGACTATGTTAAGGAGGTGCTCAAATCAATTTATGTAATCCTTCAAAAGGTTATGATGTCATTGCTCTTTTTGCTAATCTGTTAATATAGGTATGCTGTAAATAATGGTGGAGGTATGAGGAATCAAATTCCCAGTTTCCGTTTGACTTCCATCCCTAGCAACGGTAGCTGCTTTTTATTACCTTTAAATTCACAATTATGCAATGACATCTTGATGAATAGAAAGTTTAGAATCTGTGTTTCGCTCTATATATATGTGTTGGCTTTGTGGATGAAAGTTGAATGATAGTATATTACCATTTGAGCATAATAATGTTCATATTTGGTTTATTCTTCTGTTATATAGGCTTAATATGCCTGAGAATTTTATTGTGGAAGGGCAAAATTTCGCTCTGTGAAGAGCTTCTTCAATTAAAAGTTTAGCTAGTTTATGGGTGGCAATGGTCCCATTGGAAGCATCAATTAAAACTTTAGCATCTCCTTCAAAAATGATGTTTGGCCTAACAGGAGATTATATCTGTGCGCCACAGCTTCAAGCGCCAAAGAATTAGTTTTCCCTTGAATGTTTTGACTTTGTAGTAAGAGTGTTTTGCCATCAAATTTTCACATTTCTTGCTTGATCAACTGAAGCATCAAAATTGATCTTTAAACGGCCTAGCAACCCTCTCCACATTCTCTTTTGCTCAAAGAGTCTTCGTCAATTTCTCCAACCATGTCTCTTGTCTGTCAATTAGCCATTTTATCTGCGAGTCGACATTATCTTTTATATTGGCCTTCCATCTCTTGTCAATTCCTTCTTTTTTCATATGAATCATTTTCCGCTAATATCATTATTCTCAGATATTATCCTATTCAAAGTCAATAAATAAATAAAATAAAATAAAAATGAAAAAAGATTACAAGCCCAGACGATAAATTGGAAGGAACCCTAGATGAAATGTGATGTGAAGTAGACATAAAAGTTAATGTGATAATGAGCTTGGTTAATGGTGCAAGTTTCATGGTATTTTTTTGCTGACTGTTTGTCCTTGGTTAAGCCAATTGAGTATGCTACTAAAGTGCCAAACGAAGATAAAAGACTGTGGATCTTTGCTAATAAAAGTTGAATTTCGCAACAATAAACCAGTAGATGGGTACCTAAGAATCTATAGGATCAGCCATTTTCCTTTTTATTTTTTAAGAGGAAAAGGAGGAGACAAAATTGCTCTGGAAAGAAGGGTACACATTTTCAAATGGAGACATCATCATCAATCTATCTCATCATGATTGCTCTGGAAAGAAGGGTGAGCAGTTTCGTTTGAGGAAGGGCATAAACAGCATTGTAGAAATACACCTAAACATCCAAAAAGCAAGTAAATCATCATAAGAAGTCTAAAAAGAAGGAGTTAAGGGGTGGAAATTCTAAATCAAAGCAGCAACAAAAGGATTTCCTTTGATTAGAATGCGGGCTTTGAATCAAACTGTATATTTCTTCATGTCATATGAATTAGGTGGTGACAATTAAGTACTAGATGGTTATCTGTTTATTTACTAAGTTTCTGTTCACTGATTTGATTTCAATAATGAAGTTATACAAATGGAAGTTGCATTGATTTGATGGGTGAAGTTGTACAGAAATTATATGATGAAAATTGGGATTTTTTGCTATCTGACCAACCATATATTCTGCATTTCATAATAATAATAATAATAATAAAATAACCTAAGCATATATATAATAGAATGCTGACAGAGATTTGACTATACAAAGATTACAATTTCAATTTATATTATAAAAATTCTATGCATTTTGCAATAGTGAATATCTTGACAGTCCTGAATTTCATAACTAATATTTGCATTTTTCATTTCTCGGAACCTTTTGCCTAGTTTTTAAGGAAAAAAAAAAAAAATCACTGTCTATAAACAAACTAATTAAATATAGAATATAGAACAATATTATTCTTACTATTGTCAAAACTAATTAAAGATCACATCATCACACCATATATATCAAAATCCATCAACCCAATATTTCACATCTTTTCACTGTGAATCAACCTAATTCGACATGCAAATCATATAATCTTAATAAGCTTCTAATATAAATTGCAAATGGGTCTTAATTTTATATAAATGGCAATAAAATTAATAGAAAAAAGAAAGAAGATAACACAAAATAAAACAGAAACTCGCCAACTTTGACATGCAGAGAACCCAACCAAGAAAAATACTCCATATATCAGCTGATGGTGATATCACTTCGCTTGGATTTTCATTAATTATTAATCTAAATTAATTTCATTCATTCCTCAGTCTTCTCCACAGGAACTTCCGTTTTCGGTGCCTCCTTCACTACCTGATCAGCTGGTTTCTCTTCTTCAGCCGCCGCCGGTGCCTCTGTCTCCGCGGTCTCTTTCTTATCGTCCTCTTTCTCAGCTACTTGCTCATCAGTTGCAGCTTGTTTCTCCTCTGGCTCTGGAGTCTCTTCAACTGCTTTGGAGGTCTCCTCAGCCTCAGTCTTGGCTTCTTCAACAGTCTTTGCTCCTTCCTCAGCCGTAGCTTCTTCTGCTTCAACTTTCTCAACAACTTCCTCAACAGCAGGTTGTTGGGTTTCAGCTGGCTGTGGAGCAGCTTCTTCTTGAGCTGTTTCCTCAGTAGTCTTGATCACCTCATCAGGTAACTTAGTCTGTGGCAAAGTTGTTGCAGCTGATTCAACCTGTAATTAATAAATAATCCTTTTATTCAATTAGTTTTCATTTATTTTCCTGGTAATTATATATATATATATTTATATCGTGCAGTGAATCAAAGATGAAATTAATTAATTTGATCAATGAAGTTGTTTAAAAAAAATTAATAATAATTGAAAGCATGTTAATCAGAAAAGGGATTATTAATTAGAATTAAAACATGCATAAAATATATGTTTGTACTTGTTAACCAGTAATTCATATTACAAAATCAACATGATGGCAGCAGGTTTAAGTAGCTAGCTACCTGCTTAAGAAAAATTAAACTAATTAAGAGAAATCAAATTGAAGACTAATAATTAACATATAAATGTATATATAAAAGAGTTGGCATGCAGCTGAATTAACCTCAACGCTGGCCATTTCTTGGAAAGTGAAGGATGTATATATCTTTTAAAAGAAAGAGATGAAAATTAGAATATTGGAGGGTTTAAGCAGAAATTAAGAATAAAATTAAGGAGATCAGAAGGGATGAAGAGATGATGGATGTTAGAGGGTATTTATAGAGAGCTGAGTTGCATTTGCTCAATTAAATTAATTAAATAAATAAATAAAGATCAAGAGGAATCTTGCATGTGTAGCTGACGCTATACTACTCATTAATTAATTCCTGTTGTACATTTGTCATTTTTTTTCTTCTTTTTAAATTACAAAAAATTGTTCACAATAACAATTTAATTTTATATTACCACTCCACACTAATTAATTAATTTAATTACTAAATTTCTTTGTGCTCTGAAGAAATTAAAAAAAATCATAATATTATTGCTTAATTAAGTTTGATAAAATTAAGTAATTACATTCTACTGTAAATTCATTTTCTTATTTAGCTATGTTATAACATTATTATTATATATATATTTTTGGTGAATAGCTACATTAACATCTTACTATTAAGGAAAAACGAAATCAATTTATAAATTAATAATTAATGACAAAAAAAAAAACATAATGAGTTGGCAATTCCATATGGTGGAGGCCATTTCTATATCATTATCATCTCTCTCTTTGATTGCATTATGCGTATAAATTAATTAATTAATTATATAAAATTAGCTTCTAAAGGATTATATATATATTTCTCAATTAATTAGAAGTATCCAGAAAAAAAGTGTTTTATCTTTTAATGTATTTTTTTTAATACGAATCCAAATTAGTCTATAGTATTTAGATAGATTGTAGAATACTATATATATATATATATAATTGACCGACTATGATGCATTCATGTTCTAGGAATTCTATATTTCAGTATTTACAGTTTACTGTCTTACTTCTTTCATATTCTTATAAAATAGGATGGCCCTATATATATATAGTCATTTCAAAGAATTAAAAGAAATAAAAACAAACAGAAGCTATTTTTACAAGGAAATCAAACTATTCAACAAAATAATTTGTCAATGAACACCCAATTCCTTCCATTCTTTTCATTTATTTTCCCATATATGCTAATTTTTTTTGGTATTAGGGAGAAGTGGCACCTCAAAGTATATTTAAAGAGTCTAATGAACCGCGTACTATACAATAGGGATAACTATTTTCTTAGTAAAATTATGCTTAGTATTAATGAGAGGACTTTGAACTCAAAATCTTAACTCCAAAAAGTATTAGGTAGACTATATGCTAATTTTTTTTGGTATTAGGGAGAAATGACACCTCACAACATATTTAAAGGATCCAGCAAACTGTAAACTATACAACAGAGAGTAACTATCTTATTATACTCGCCATAAATACGAAATTACGCTTAGTGCTGATAAGATGACTTGAAATTAAGATCTTACTTCCAAAAAGTAAATGTTTTTTCCACTTAAGCTTGACCTCAAATGTACATATATGCTAATTTAACTGAAAAACAAAGTTTCCATTTAATATATATATATATATATATTATGCATGTACACTAATTAATATAGTACTGCTAATAGTTAGATACTTTGTATTATAGTATACCCAAATCAGAAGCATAAATCTTAATATTATTTCATCAATCTTCTGTATGAAGCAGAAATTGATAGTGAGAAGTGAGATAGAATTCTTTTTTTCTTTAAAACATATTTAAAATTTAAGTTTCAAATATAAAGTACTATAAAATTTAAAAAAAGAATGGCAAATCCTTTTTAATGAGCTTCTTGAATGCGAATTCAAATTAATTTGTGATTAAAAAAACGTTATCTTAAAAAGTTAATAGTTTTAATAATATTTCTTTTTTTTTTGTGTGAAAACTTTAATTTATTAATTCTTGGGTTAATTTAGATTAGCGATTAGATCATAGTAATGAAGAGCTGTTTTAGTATTGTGGTTAAGTCAAGTAATTAGTAAAATTTTTGAATTTGTTAAGGTTGCTTTACTTTTTTTTTTTTTTGGGTACATTAAGGTTGCTTTGCTTACTTCAAAGTTTAAAGATGGCAGTGGTGGGGCTCAGGAAAAAAGCCAGAAAGGGCGTGTAGGACGGTGGTCGGGGTGGGACCCAATAAGCACAAACTCCGATCATTACCATCCAAAAAATAATATTGTCCCCACATGATTTCAAAATTTTGGTTGCTGGCTGCCCCCACGCCATTGCTTTTCTGTGTGTGACTTTCGTAACCGTCCATTTCAGTAATTGGTGGGTCCACTTTCACATACTTTCCAGACAGTACCTCGTGATTTGGGTCCCACTTTCACTCCTTCCGATTTGCCACGTTTGATCACGCTCATCTCTTTCATCCCTAAAATTGTTGTCTAATCACTGCCATGACAACGCATCAAATGTCCGAATTAATACCCATGGTATTGGATAATATACATATTAATCCTCATCCAATTAGTTCTTCAATGCTTAATTTTGGATTTGATTAGATCTTCAGAAGAAAAACATCTTTATAATACCAGAATGCTGACTGGATCCCACTTTAAAAGTAAAAGAAAAGAAAAATATGAGAGTGCTCACATATAATTGTTGACCGATGGTGGAACAAATCTCTGCCCATATGAGGGATGATTATAATATTTTTAGAAAAATTTCACATCAACAAAATACAGGTGATATTCT
>CATIWF010143041.1:0-43872 GCA_949630135.1 Balakata baccata
TACTCAAGGATATCTTGGATACTGATTCTGTGCTTTGACTTTATTCCTTGTTGCCTCATAGAGGTCGCTCATAGGGTGGTGATTGAGTACAACTTGAGGTATTCAAAGGTAATTGGGTAGCCAACAAAGGATCTACCACTCCTGATAGAGGGAGAGTATACCCATGGCCTTTTATCGGGATCATTACTCGGTAATCTCTGGCCAGAGTGGAAACGTCCTGAAGATAGTCTTTAGTGCCATGTCTAATAGAGTAATGAGTCCTAAGGACAAAATCTAACATCACTTGGACTGGGTGTAACATAGTCAGTCTAGTGGGAGCTGACATAGTCTATGCTCTAAACTAAGTGGGGTATAGTATGGTGAAATGATGGAAAGGTTTGTAGTCAAACCATTGATTTTTGGTCAATTGGAAGTCATGAGGTATTGCTAGATACTGCTCATTACTTGCTCGAATTAATTGTTAATTCGGGTGGCTAACATAACCAGAAATCTAATGGGTCACACGCATTGGAGTTATGAAGAATGAGTAAAATGGTTTTGGATGAGATCTAAAAATACGAGATAATTATTTAAGGCCGGATTGTGATTGAATCACAAGAAAAAAAAATCTGAAAAAATTGCTTGGGGGAGTCGCTAGCTCGTGGCAGGCCGTGCCTGCACGCTGGGCAGGTGCTGGCAAAATTGGCCAAAGTTTTGGCCAATTTGGCATAAAATGATATTTTGGTAATTTTTCCAATCCTATAGTATTTGGAAACACTTATAAATAGTATTTTTATCAGAAAAACTAATGTAGCCACCATAGAAAATTAATAGTTAATTTTTTAGAATTTCTCTCAAAGAACATACACAATGCTAGCACATTGTGTGTGTTCAAACCATTACCCTTGTGGTTTCTTTCTTCTATTTCCGCATGGATTATCATTAGAGATAATCCAAGATTGGATTGTTGTGGTTTGCTATAACCCAACAAGAAGGAAATTTGAAGAATTGGTTCAAGAAATTAAAGATATAATTTCCCACTATGATTTTTATTAACTTAGTTTTAATGGTACAAGTATAATCTTATGATTCAGGTTTTGATTTTTTTTTTCGTTGATATTTTGTATATGAGATATATCCTCAAAACCCAACATTTGTAAACAAAATAGAGCCTATAATTTCATCCAACTTTCCATAACTACCAAAGTAAGTCCATCACGTGAAAAACAGTTAAGCAATTCAACATAATACTACAGACTCAATGTTTACCACTTCAAACATTTATGCTAATGATTTATTAATTTATTTCTTTTGTTTTGTTTTTTTTAAGATATATATATTTTTTCCTTTTCATCTTTTTTTTATTCACTTTGTTTTTCATTTCTTTTTCTTTTTTGGTAAAACATTGATTAATTAACTTATACTTTATCATACTCATATACTTACTTAAGTTAATCATAAGCACACACTAAGGAAAGTAAAAGTACTATATAAAGTCTTCTAATTGTTTACTAACACTCGTGATTACGGGTCACAAAGAAAGGAAAAATAAAAAACTAGGCTTAATTGGGTAAACAAAATGCGGTTAAAACAAAAAAGAAGCTAAAGGTTCAACGGGGTTAACTAAGGGATAAAGTCAGGTAGTTGATGTAACAAAATTAATTCTATCAAGTGCACGAGCCAATCGTAGAATGACAAGCTCACTCTTGAGGTCGATATCACAAGGAACGGTTCGGTTTAAATTCTAAATTACCCTAAGTTGCCAATAAATACAACTTAATACTCCTAAATACTCTAATCACAATTTTATGATTTCAAGATTAACTAACTAATAAAAAACAATTAAATAATTGAAAGCAATAAAATTGACTAAAATTCAATCAATGAGACCGATTAGGTGCTTGGCAAGGATCCCTAGTTTGTAATCCCTTTCCCATTTTCCACTCAAGGAGCATAAAATTTAAATCCATTAGTTTTCGTTTTAATCATTAACTACCCAAAATAATGGTGCAATTAACGTCCAAATCAATTTTTAGGCCAAGTTACAGGTTGTTCATCTAATAACAAACCCTAACATGTTCCTTTCAATTCAAATGCCAGATGACTAGTCATACATCCAATTAAAAGTGATTAAGCACAATTGAAGATGGAAAGAATTAAACTTTATTCAATTAAAGGAAAATTTATTACATCCTAGGTAGCCACCAAACACCTAATTAGCTAATCATGGCTCTAACTATAGTAGAGTTAATAACAATGCTCAAATTAAACATGATTACAGTAATAGAAAATATGAAACAGGAATCCAAAACCCCTTAGAGCTTGTAAACTCATGATCCTCTTGAACGGTTGATTATCGTCATCTAAAGATCCAAGATTTAATCCCCAAGTGCCAAGAATCCAAAGCTATTCCCATGCGATTGCTGCCAATAAGTCAAGTGGCCTCCCAAAATCACTTCAGCCATGTCTTCTCATCCTAAAAGGATGAATGAATTTCTTTTAAAAAGTCATTCCCTCAATTTTCTCCAAAAATTTCTCTTTTACACCTAAGTTAATTACAAGAGTCTAATCTCCTCAAAACTCCTCTTTAGAACCTGATTTATTCCCTAATTACATATTAAAAGAAAGTCCCAATCAATAGAAATTGAGTTACAAAACACGGGCCCACACAATACACGGTGAGATCTCTAATTAAAAACACGGAATTGCAGGTCACGATCGTGCACGGGTCGTGCATAGTAGCTGCATTTGTAACACCTTATATCTTTAGAAATTACTTGTATTATGTTATCATATATTGCATCGTAATAAGATAGAATCCTATTTATAGTGACAAATATTTTTTTTTGAATCATATCCTAGTATCACCTTGTAACATTTAATACTTTAACATAGCATCACAGCTTGACTATAGACATAATATATGTTTTACATATGTTTATAATGCATACACTATGTTCAAGTATTTTAAGCAGTAAGTTCAAAACCAAATATGTATATATACACATCACTGCAGATTCACTACATTATACATATGCAAACGTACAATCCAAAACATAAAATACATGTTCCTATACATATGTAAAATGCAAGGAGAGAGATTGGTGAGGCTCAGCTGGTGACCTTTGATCCATGACTTCTAATGTGCATCTCGAAATGAACTATCACTTTTTCTTCCTGAAAAATAATGTAATTTGATGAGTTGCGACTTAGTGAGAATAATTATCAAATATTTTCTAAAGTACCATGTAATACACAATAAAAATTATAATCATCACACATATAATATTTAAATTTCATTCATCAATATTATATAAATATAATCAATGTCAAATCATATAAATATTGTCAAATGTTTGTGCTTATACTTGGTCATTAACTTGTTGTGACTAGGCTAAATAGACGCTGTCCCGGGTTTCCATTTGAATATTTGTCATTTGTTAGCTAGCTTGATCATTTGTAACATTTGCACATTTGTTAGGCCATAGGACTTTTCTTTTGCTTTTGAAATTTGTTTGGGTTATATGCCTCTTCTTTTGATTTACAATGCTATTTAGTGAGTCACAATGACTTTTAAGTCCAAATGCATATGCATTTGCAACAATTATTGCTTTCACATCAACCATTATACATTTTAGTCAAAATTTGCTTTGTACAAAGAAAACCTATACATGTAATACAAACATGTACTTTACATTCAACTCAGTCTCATTGGCCATATCATAGCAATTATGTAATTCAAATAAAGCAAATCAAGTCATATTACACATAGCACGTAATAACCACATGTACCAAATAAATTGTTTGATAATTAGACTCATTTTTTGTTAGGTTTCTAACTTTTAATTTATTGTCTCTCACTTCCTTAGGAGTCTCTAATTTGCTGTGAGCCTAATTAAACATATACTTGGTCAATTGGTAGCTAAATAAACTTAGTGAAACTTAAACAAATTGAAATATGCATAATTCGGACCACTAACTAAGGTTTGACATTATGGGGAGTGTGACCTTTGGAGCTTGACTAGCTTATAACTTTTCATATACTTGTCCAATTTGTGTAATTCTTATTTATGTAAAAGTTAACATTAAATCTATAACATATCAAGATTTTAGAGAAATTGGACCATTGTATAATTTTTGGTGATATTTCAATTCATGTTCTGTTTTTTGCCCTAAGGCAGTTTTGGGACATTAATTTTGATCCTCCATATTTCACAACGTGCAAGTTATATTTCAGTTAAAATTTTTAGACACTTATATATATATATATATATATCAAAATATAACATTTTTCATGTCGACAATTTTCCTCTATTTTGCCTCTAAAGTCCTTAAATGGTAGGGTATTTATGACTGGTCAAGAAAAGGTTTGGCATCCGGACCGGTCTAATTTTTGAAGGCCATATCTCACAAAATACATAATATATCAAGATGATATTTGTACCAACATTTAAATAAGACATATACCTATAACTTTGTTGTTTTGAAAATTTATAGATTATGTCTATAAGGAGAGCTCAAAATTGTCAAGCAATTGGCTGGACTTGCATAGGGCACTAAGCAGACAGCTCAAATTATGGAACAAAAGTGATTCCTTTGACCATAATTCAATATCCACCCATAATCTGGTCATGAAGTATACAGATAGCTGACATAAAAGAATACAACTTTTATGTTTTAAGTTTTTTCAATTATAGGATCTATCATATAGAAAAATAGTCAACACAATAGGTGATTCAGCTAGGTTCTATAACCAAACTAGTTCCAGTCTAATGCCAATATCTTTTCACAGACACATAATCTTGTAAAAATATTCATATAGCCATAAATCTAAGATATAAAAATACAACTTTTATGTTTGGAGTCTCTTCAGATTCAACCTTTAACATAAAGAAAATGAGACCCTAATTTGCTGTCATGAAAATAGAATTTAAGTAGCTCACCCATGGCAATCAAGAATTTTGCACCTCCTAAATTATATTCTATTAATCATAAATTAAAACTAGCACTTCATGGTGATAAACTAACCTTTAGATGGTCTTTTTTTTGGTCTTGTTGGTGGAAAAATTTAAGAGAAAGAATGAAGGGAAGAGGACCAAGTTTTCTGATTGAAAACAAAAAGAGGGCAGCTTTACGGTTTTCTAGCCTTTTCCACCGCCTATACTTTTATTTATTTATTTTTATTTGTTTATTCATTTATTGCTTATTATTATTTCTTGTACAAATATAACTATACCTAGTCAATGCCAAAAATTACTATATAATCATATAGTCTAATTTAATTAATTTAGCTATGCTGAATTTCATTTACTTTACTTTAATTATTTTATTCCATTTACTTTGTTATCCTCATTTAATTTATAACTAGATACATGAGACCATTGAAATAAATTGACATGTAACCAGTCTATCTTGTGAACACATTTAAGCCAAAATCTATATGTATGCATGTCCTTCATATGAATGACATTTATAAAATGAACATGTTCAAATAGAATGCATGCATGGTCAGTGGAGGATGTTATAGTCTTAAAGAAAAATGCATGCCCATGCTTTCTTGCATGCTCGATCACCCTGCATTGTTGTGCATTAGTTGTGCACAATAGCTAATGTCCCAAAACTGAACACTTGTTTTGCCTTGCATGACCATGCCACTACTGCTTGACCATAATTTAATGCTAAAATCCCCATGTCTCATCTCTGACTTTTGCGGACCTTAATTGAACATTAAATGGCCCCGAAATTGCTCGCTTTCTGTACCACTTCCTACAAGCATAAAACATAATCAAAAGAAACTAAATATGGAGAAAACTAACAATCAATACACGTCAAACATATGCAATTAACACCATAAATGAACATCACATCAAATTCCCCTACACTTAGGTGTTGCTTGTCTCTAAGCAACTTCTAAGCATGAAAGATGACAACAACTTGACTCAATACACAAACGAGCCACTCTGTGCCTCGCCCGATCATCAACCTTCTTAAGCTTCACTAATACATTTGTAATACCATGAATGTAAGCTCCAAAAGCAATTATACCCAACCCAAACTTAATTCCAATTCCATACTTGCAATTAAAAATGGATTAGCATGATCAAATTGCACTTTATCAAACAAAGATGCAAACAATCTTATGAAGCTAGTAAATTATATACAATAAGCGGAAATGTGCTGAATTCCCCCACACTAGTCCTCTCACACCTCTCAATCTCTAAAGTGTTTAGGCTAATATTCAAACAATCCCTCATTCAAAACACAACAAGCACATCCATAAGTTTGCACTCTAATCTAAACTCCACCGCTTACAATATTGCGAGATACAAATCTAGAGGTCTTTACAGGGTTGTTACGTGATTAGGGTGCAAAGGTGGGGAAAAGGAAAAATAAGGCAAAAGAACTACAAGAGAACAAATTAAAGAGTATCATGTCGTCTAACTTCCTACAGCCACATGGTGACTCAATCTCCATATAACAGCAAAACAATTCATAGAGACACATTCTCAGTACCTAAAACTCAATGTTTATTATTTCAACTATTTGCATTGTACCTTCATTTTTTCCTTTTGCTTTTCCTTTGTTTTCAATTTTTTTTCCTAGTACACATATCGAGTTAATTAATTAACTACTGCTTAATCTTAACAACTCACCAATAATAGTCATGAGTACGGATTATAGAAAGCTTAGTTGTTATTTATAGTCTCTAATTATCACTAACTCTTATGATCATGGGTAACAAAGAGGGAAAACAAAGAAGGGATTAAATTGGCTAATAACAATGTGGTTCAATCAACAAAAAAAAGAAGGTCAAAGCTCAACTTGTGACTAAGGGGTAAAATTGGGTAAGGACACAAAAGCAAGTTAAACAGGGGTGATCCTAATTGCCTCTGTCATCTAAGTGTCTTAATAATAAAAATTGCGGCCTCAATCAACATTTAAGTGCAAATTCTAGAGTAATCATGCCATGTTCTAATTCAATCACACATAAGAAAAGAGAAGAGCTTGAAAACAATGCTAGCTCTATTAAGGCTCAAAAGCTCATGAAAGAAGGGCAAAGGTAGTATGCAAGTGTAAGAGATTCTACACATAATAAATATTGCATGCAATTTCCTAGCTAAACAAAATTACTAACACTCTATAAGTAAAATAATAATTCAACCATGCTAAGAGGCATTCAATTGGAAGTATGATTACAAAATTAAATTCAATTTGGACCAATTACTCTTGTTACTCGATTCTTGGTACCCCTAGCATTCTTTCATAAGCTATCATAAGAGAATTGAGCAAATCAAACTAAGCGATCAAGTGGTTTAAACAAAGCAAACATACCAAAAAGAATGCAACAATCAAACATGTTACGACAAAGCAGACAAAATGAAACATACAGAAGAAATTAACTAGAACAAAAACAAACCAACAAACATGACAAAATGAAACATAAACTACAAGAATTGTATCATAGGGCAAGCAACTCCATCCCCCATACTAAACTGGGCCAAAATACCAAAAGCGATTGAAACTAAGAAAAACAAGAAGAAAATCAAAGTGAGAGGATGAAAAGAACTTTCCTAAGATGAGAGGTCTACTTAGTGGTGGTGTTAGGCCAAGAGGCGGGGGAAAGGGGTGGTGAATGGCCAAACTCTGCTGGAGTAGGAGCTGGGTCTCCCGAAGATGCTCAGCCAATGCCAAATTACTGGCTTTGAGCTCTTCAAAGCTCACATGCTGGTACTCTTCAATCAAATGTTATCGCTCATCCATGGCTTATTGGCACTCTTCCAATGCCAATAAACAGGCCATAACAAGAACCTCCATATCAGCAACATCTGTCTTGCCCTCCTTGTTGCCATGATTCGAGGCTTCCTCCTTAGAACTAAGCTCCTTGACAGGTACTGAAGATGAACCAGCTCTTGGTGTGGTAGCCTGTAAGGTGAGGGTGCGCGGTGCCCAAGAGTATGAACCCTTCAAACCTTTTAAAAGTTTAGCACTAGCTAGGACTGCAAAGTTAAGATCACTTGTGTAACACCCCTCGATAAGACTAGAATTTCCTCTAATCATACCGAAAGATGTTACGATGCACGAGATTTAAAACCAATTCAATTTAAAACTTTTCCCTATATCATGTAGATTATAACTTGAAAATGAAAATCAAATGCAATTGGGAAGAAAAAAAAATTTAAACTTTACTTTACAGACCATGAAAGCCCTTGAGTTACTCCCAGCTCAAAAATAACAATACAGCTTTCAAAAGCAAAAACAAAACTAAATACTTTTATGACACTCAAACCCATGAACATGACATATGCATGTACCATCGCCCCCAATGCCAGCTTGACCTTTGACTCCTTGGGCTCTATCCTCTCGTTAACTCCAACTCATACCTTAATCCTATGGATGAGGGAAAAACCACACACACGCTAAGCAACAACGCTTAGTGGTATATAAAAAAAATGCAACAATCTAGGCATTATATATATATACACACTCTTACCAATGCCTTTACCTCAACATTAGGCAAGGGGTATGGAAATGAGAGCAAAAATAATATGAAAGAGAGATAACCCTTGCCTAGTGTTGAGGTAAAGGCATTGGTAAGATTGTGTGTGTGTGTGTGTGTGTATATTTATATATATATATGTAAAGGCATTGGTAAGAGTGTGTGTATATATATATACAAATACAACCACCTATACCATATGGCTCAACAATTCATCATATATGTCAACACACATTAATCAACACAAATCTCAAAACTTAACCAGTCTTACCTATTTTTTTTCATGGGTTAAGGGCACTCACAACAAGTTTAAGACTCCCCCCAAATCCATCCACACAATAGGTTCTACTAAGCTTCCCTAGTTGAGAGCACTCACCACAAGTTTAAGGTCCCTCAGCTAGTATCAACAAGACTAAGAGCGTTCACTTCAAGCTTAACACCTCTTAGTCTTACAGCAACATTAGGTACAAGGGTGCTCATAACAAGCTTAAGACCCCTTGGTCTCCTACCATGGTACCATATTTATTTCTACTCTTTTCTAGGCTTAATGCCCCATTCAAATATATCACAAATAAGACATACCAAAACCATAACCTTTTCTCATCAAACAAACATTTGAAAACACCCTATACAGCTAGTCATGACCTACCTAGTCGTGAACCCAGTTGGGAACCCTTCTGTACCTCTTGGCCAACTGAGTGACAGGTGTGACTTCTAGAGTCACGGGCATGACTCTGGAAACTTAGCCTTTACTCGAATTTTAATAACCTAAAAATGCACAATACATACAAATCTCTAAGGCTAGCCAATTGTAGCCATTCCTAGCAATATTCTCAATACTTAATAGTCATGCACAAGACAACATATCCATGTATATCCCATATGACAAGATAACACAATGTTTAAATAAATAGAGTATGCCATTACATTTTCATTCAATATCACGACAATCTCATTTATTTTAACATGTTTTCAACCATAATTACCTCTTCCTTTCCTTTGTCAGCTACTTCACAATCCATGCTATTAGCATACAAATTAGTTTCCATGCCCCCATTAATTCCAACCCTTCTTCGATACCATTCATTTTGCTAACATAGTTCATTAACCCTTAATTATAACTTTCCTTAGGATTCCTCATCATATTCCCAATATTATACCCTCTTATGAGTTATCTAACATATCGATTACCTTATATGACATTTATTACCCCTTTTTTATTCAATACCTCCAACAACACATTCATAGTTCATTACCATCTCCCTTGTGGTTCATAAACCACTTTCTCATTCGTATGCACATTTAACTTATCTATGTATTATTAAATATATTAACCATTCTTTGAATCATTATTGCCCTTTTTCATTTATTATTATCATTAACAACATTTACATATGCCAATATTCCCATTAAAGCCAATTGCATGCTATTCATTATTCTTAGAAACCTGCTTAGGGTTCATTTCCATTTGCCTAAACATTTATTTCATGTTATTTACCCTCATTAAAATTTCATTCCATGTTTATGAATTTGACTTAACACACCAATGACCTCATTTGGGCATTTAATTTACTAAAACAACACAAACAAGTATTTAAATTGAACTAAAACATATATGTGTACATACTTCTAAGAAGCCACGTAAAAATCCAAGCTTTGGAGCTTGCCCAACCTCTTTGATGCCTACTCCACCATCTAAGACACTCCCTAACCATATATATATAACCACACATCAACACATAAACTACATAACCCTAACTCTTCAAGCCAGGTATTTGATCAATTAAACCCTACTAAAAATGTGGTTAATCACTTAATCCAACATTAATAAGAGTTTTCCTCAAGAAAACTCAAAATCACTTTTCAATTCCACCCACTAACAAATAGGTCTCCACCCAATTTTTGGTAACTCTTAGTATCTAACTAACAATCACATAAAAGAGACGATAAATCATGATTTCTTACCTCGTGAAGACCAAAATCATCTTTGATTAATAAGAGGGACCGAGCTCCTCTTTTTCTCTACACTTCCTTTTTCTGAAACTCTCGTTTTCCATCCTTATTCTCCAAATCCTTGATGAATCTCACTCTAAATGGAAAATCTTGTATTTTGAAGGCCAAAATTTGAGGAGAAATTATGGAATTTACCTTTAGAGTGAGATGAGATCGATGGCTAGGGTTTATGGCATTTAAAATCGAGTGAAAATGAAAGAAAACAAGGCTGAACATATTTATAGCAGACTTATCACGGCCATGACTCCATTAGTCACACCCGTGACAATTATAAGTCACCAAAACACTTCACCTCGACAGTCACAGCCGTGATTCCTTCAATCACGCTCTGACTGTCTCACAACTCACTTGATTTTATGCCTTTTTGCCCCCCAAACTCTAAATCTAAGCCGACTATTACCCAACGACCTTATATAAACCTCAAATAAGCCTTAATATACCCATAATATAGCTCTCATTTACTATCACATGTCTCTCAAACTCTTATAACAATTAAGCCCCAATTAAGGAGCATTACAACTTGAACCCTCAAACACGGTTAGATTAGTCGTATTAAGATCAAAACCATACAATTGAATGGCTAATGAGGTGACAATATGCCCAAACCTTAGAAGGACAGTATAGTAGCTCAATATATGGGCCATGGTAGCAAAAATAAATGCCCTAGTCGCTATATGTTTTCCTTTATGCATGCACTATAGCAAAAATAATTCAGGTGTACTTATTTTATTGCTTTCACTTTTGCCAAAGATGGTGTGACAAATGAACTTATGCATGACCACATTGATCGGGTTGAGGAATTGACCGTTTTTTGCATTATATGCATTGAACTTATCTAGACTACTGAAACATTTCCAAGCTTTATCCCGGTCAAAGTCCTTTGGTACTTGTGTGGCACTGGTTTTACTCAAGCCAAAGACATAGTGCATTATGGACATGTTAGCAGTGTAATCAGTGCTAAAGAGCTAAAATTTAATCATAGTAAAAGAATTGTGCACATTAAGGGAAGTGAAAAACTCCTCAAAGCAGTCGCTTATAACTAAGTATGCGCATGTGTATAAATTTTGTCCACCTTAAGTTATCAGCAATTTTTTCAACACTACCCAGACAATCCAATGCACACAGAGTATCAAAGTCCAAGAAACGAATAAAAGCATCATACATGCCCATAGTGCAAAGATATTCCTTACCTTTCTCCTCAGTGTAGATGGGGAATGGGGCGCCATAGTTGTCGATAAGGTCCATAGGTCTAATAGGTGGTAGAGGTGCCGTCGACGCTTTCTACTTACCCTTGTCAGCCATTTGCACACATGTATGGGGTAGGAGAGGTGGTGGGGAAGGAGAGTCGAAAGATAAGGAGTTAGATGGTGTTGTGTCCTTCCATTTCTTGCTAGCCACCATTTTTGTGTGCACCATGATGAGTAATAGAGGGGGGTTGGTTAAGGATTGGAAGGGAGAATGGAGATGTTAGAAAGTAGAAAATTTGGGAGAAATAAGGAGAAGTGGCTGAAATGGGTGGGAGAAGGGGAGAGAGGTGCGAGTCATGCGGAGTGGGGTAGAGAATACGGGTGTATGGGGGGGTTATTTATAATAGGGCAGCCGGCACGAGTCATGCACCCTGCACGACTCGTGCCATGTTTTTGTATGGGCTTAGGGGTGACGAGCATAGGTCATGCACGATGAATATTGTAGGTGATATGGCATAGGTCATGCACTATGCATAGGGCAAGCACAGTATGTGGTGCATAAGTTATGTAGACCGTACAGTGCGTGCACAGTATGTGAGTTGTTGAGTCGTGTGCTGGTCGTGCACATTGCATGGGGCGTGTATCTTGCCTTCTCCCATTTTTTAGCATTACTCCTCTATGCCATTTTCGAGGCTCTCTTGCAACACAACCATCACCACTATTGAATTTCATTAAATGCATTTGGGCACGAGGGTGAGGGGAAAAATAAAAAGTAAAGACTAACAAAATTAAAACTCTAAATCTAAGAAAAAGAGAAAAGGATATGTCTTAAACTTGGATTACCTCCCAAGAAGCGCCATTTATAGCGTCTAGGCAAGATGTTCTTCTATTTTGAGACTACGGGGTTTTTCATGGCGTGGTCTCCACTACCTTCACTATTGGGGCACCTTCATAATACCTTTTGACTCGTTGCCCATTCATTTTGAACTTCTTGCTAGTAGTTGGGTATTGGAGTTTGACAACCCCATGTGAAAAAATTTTGGTCAAAGTGAAAGGACCGCTCTGTCTTGATTGCAACTTACCTAGAAATAATTAAAACCGTGAGTTAAACAACAACACTTTCATTCTAGGAACTAAAATCTTATAGGTTAGAAGTTTGTCATGTATCCTCTTTTCCATCTCCTTGTAAAGTTTGGCATTTTCATATGCCTCTTGTCTTAGCTCATCTAGCTTATGCAATTATAAATGTCATGCATGAGTCAATCGTAGAATGACAAGCTCACTCTAGAGGTTGATTTCATAAGGAACGGTTCAACTTAAATTCTAAATTACCCTATATTGCCATTAAACACAACTTAATGCTCCTAAACACTCTAATTGCAATTTTATGATTTCAAGATTAACTAACTAATCAAAAGCAATTAAATAATTGAAAGCGATAAAATTAACTGAAATTCAATCAATGAGACCGATTAGGTGCTTGGCAAGCATCCCTAGTTTGTAATTCCTTTCCAGTTTCCCACTTAAGGACTATAAAATTTAATTCCATTAACTTTTTCTAATGGTGTAATTAATGTCCAAATCAATTTTTAGGTTAAGTTACAGATTGTTCGTCTAATAAGAAACCCTAACATGTTCCTTTCAATTCAAATGCAAAATGGCCAGTTATACATCCAATTAAAAGTGATTAAGCATAATTGAAGATGGAAAGAATTAAACTTTATTCAATTAAAGGGAAAGTTATTACATCCTAGGTTGCTACCAAACACCTAACATGGAGATTAGCCAAGCATGACTCTAACTATAGTAGAATTAATAACAATGCTCAAATTAAACATGATTATAGCAATAGAAAAAATGAAACAATGAAAAACCCCCTGGAGCTTGTAAACTCGGAATCCTCTTGAATGGTTGATTGTCATCATCCAAAGATCTAAGCTTTAATCCCTAAGTGCCAAGAATCCAAAGCTATTATTGTGCAATTGCTGCCAATAAGTCAAGTGGCCTCCAAAATCTCTTCAATCACGTTTCTTCATCCCAAAAGGATGAATGAATTTAGTTCAAAAAGTCAGTCCCCCAATTTTCCCTAAAAAGTCCCGTTCTATACCTAAGTTAGTTACAAGAGTCTAATCTCCTTAAAACTCCTTTTTAATGGCCAATTTATTCCCTAATTACATATTCAAAGAAAGACCCAACCTATAGAAATTGAGTTACAAAACATGGGCCTACACAATCCATGGTAAGATATCTAATTAAAAATACAGAATTGCAGGTCACGATCGTGCACAATAACTACCTTGAAGAAAAATGCATGCTCGTGCTCTCTTGCATGCTTGATCACCCTACTTTACTGTGCATGGGTCATGCACAATAGTTGATGTCCCAAAACTACACGCCCGTGCTACTTTACACCACCGTTCCACTGCTGCTTAACCATAATCTGATGCTAAACTCCCCATGTCTCGTCTCTGACCTTTGCGAACCTCAATTGGACACTAAATGGCCCTAAAATTGCTCGCCTTCCGTGCCACTTCCTTCAAGCATAAAACATAATGAAAAGAAACTAAATTTGGAGAAAACTAACAACCAATGCATGATAAACATATGCAATTAACACTATAAATGAATGTCACATCAGTAGGCTACGAAAGAAAGCCAAAAGAGATAATCCTAATTCATTTAAGTGTCTTGGCAATAAAAATACAGTCTTAATCAGTATTTGGTGCAAATTCTAGAGTAATCTCACTATGCATGAAAATAAACACGAGAAAGAAAAAGAAGAGCTAAAAATTGATAGGTGCTCTTCATATGGCTTAAAAGCTCATGAAAGAAAGTTAAGGGTGGTATGTGCAAGTGTTAGGGATGCATTGACCCTCACAAACTCATAACCTAGTTAAATTACAAACTTTATATAATATGAGCAACAAATATAACTATGTTAGAAGATTTCTTGATAAGAGTGTGCTAAAAGCATTAAAACTATTATGAGATCCTTAGTTCATGTTTCCTAACCGTCACACGGTATAACATTCTTTCATTGACTTATATGTGAGAAATTGAAGATTAAAACCAAGCTTATAGATTTTGAACACACAACATGCAAATCACACTCAATTGTAACAAAAGCTATAAAAATATAAGCAACAAAAAGATCTCAGAGATTAATTCCCCTTCCCTACACTTATATTTGGCATTGTCCTCAAATTAAACT
This sequence comes from Balakata baccata, assembly GCA_949630135.1. Classification (NCBI taxonomy): domain Eukaryota; kingdom Viridiplantae; phylum Streptophyta; class Magnoliopsida; order Malpighiales; family Euphorbiaceae; genus Balakata; species Balakata baccata. The sequence continues at coordinate 14,888 of CATIWF010143041.1, forward strand.
AAATAAAATAGAAAAAAATAAGCATAGTAGAAAAAGAAATACTCTTCGAAGCCCAAAAGTCACTAAGGTGGAGGAGGAAGCCGATCAAGTATTTATTGGAGCTGGTGAGTATGCTAGGTAGAAACTTTCTCTAATTAATCAAGTCGTAGATCCATACCATCAACCTTTTCTATCATTGCCCTGTTGATGGCTGCCATGTTGTCCAATTGTGCATTCATAGTGCGGTTCAAAGCCACAAATGTGTCAATATGTTACTGCACCTCTCTATTGTTAGCATTAACGGTGTCAAAATGCTATAACAACATAAGCTAGCCTTCTGAGGGTGGACCATCACTCCCCTCCACTTGATGTGGTTGTTCAGGCTTAGCATTGTGCAAACTAGAGGAGTCAGAATCCTCATAAGTGTCTGATCAAGCAGATTTATCCTTTTTGGGTGACTTCTACTCAAAACCATCATTACTTAAACGTATCAAATTTGCTTTATGCAAGGCAAGACAACTAAAATCTCCATGGCTTTGAACCATAATATAATGGTTATCAACCGAGTCAACATGGCAATATTCTTTTGTAAATGTAGTAATTATGTTTCCCAAACTCAATTTCGATTTAGAATGTCCTAATATGGAAAACATGCTCCTAAAAATGAATGCAGGTATACAAACATGGCCCTTTTATGCATGCACCGCAGAAAATATGAATATGCTATGGAAACTTTACTACTCTCGGCTCGACCAAACATAGCATGACTCATAAATTAATGCATAAGAATAACATAGGAGTCAATAAAATGAACATTGGAACTATGTTTCACACTATAATCAGATTTCCCTATCGGTAAGTTCCAAGCTTTATCCACGTCAAATTCAATGTCACAATCCGACACTTTCTGAGCTCCTATTTTTAGAAAACCGAAAATTTTAGTCATGTGCTCAGTTTAATTTCAATGTCAGTGTCCATTAAGCGAAAGTTAATCTTTTCGAAAGATTTGTCAACTACTAGGGCTGTGTAAAATTCAAGCATTAGTTCTTTAAAACTAGGATCATGCATTTCATTAAAAGTGCTCTACCCTAATGATGATGCAAAAGCTTTAACTTTTTCCAAAATAACTACTTTAATGCTTCAAAATTGAAAAACCTAGGGGCATGAAATTTTCTCTAATTAATTTTTACAAACCTATCCCCCTTTGCTTCAGAATAAATAGTAAAAGGAGCAGCGTACCTAGCATCGATGTTCATCGGCGCTAAGGGTGGTGGTTGATGCGTTCCATATATAGATGCTATTCCTTTACCCTTACTTTTGTCATGTTGAGTAGGAGGATCAGTGGAAGTTGGTGTTGGAGTGGCTCCTTAACAGCTTCTAGGGAAAGGATTGCCTTTTGGGCATTTTTTTAAGGAACGACATCGTCAGTGATGGAAGGAAAGGCTTATCAGTAATAAGGAGGGTAGACTTAGTGATGGATGACGTCGGTAAGGGAAAAACACGATGGAACTCCAGTGATGGGTGGAGAAAATCACCAGCCATATGGGGAAAAATTTGTGCTAAAGAGAGGAGAAGGAAGTTCTATTGCCGTTTAAGGGCTGGAGACAGAGAGGAGATGTGGTACCACTAGTGAGTTGGGTGGATTTTTGATGTTAGGGTTTGGGATTTCTTTGAAGATGTTTGGGGAAGAAGTGAAGAGTGAGGGAGAGTCGGATTTGAGGGGATAATCTGCTAAAGAAGGTTTTTTTTAACCAAACAAAATAAATTAAAAATAAAAATTAAATGAATAAAAAATAGAGAAGAAAAACAAATAAAAACAAACAAATAAATAAAGAGGTAAATAAAAGAATAATGAAATAATTGAATAAACAAAAATTAAGAAATTATTAACTCAAAAAATTAGAAAATTAAATAAAAAAATTCAATAGTGTAGGTGCCTGGTGCATTATGCATACGTAATAGTGTTGTTGGGTGGCACTTTCATTGCGCGTGCGATGAACATTGCATGCGTGACAACGCTACTCCAAATTGTTTAGATTTCAAGTGTCACGCATGCGATGCCCCACTCGTCTGTGACAACAATAAGTAGTGTTTCATCACGAACGCAACGACTATTACGGACGCAATGACTTTCTGCACTCTACACATACCTGAATTTGATTTTTAAGCTCTGTTACCTTGCTTCATACCCTTCTCATGCAACATACAAGTGTAGACATATTTCAAGAGGAATTTTCGCTTCTCTTCCACCCCTAAATTGATGCAATGAGTGAGAATTAACTAAACCAAAACTAAAATTAAATGAATTGAAAACAAAAATTTTAAGAAAAGAGCTTGGGTCGCCTCTCAAGAAGTGCTACATTTATTATTGAGGCACGACAATCTCAATCTATTGCTTTAGGGGGTCTAGGTGAACATGCTCTCGACCTCCTTGACTAATGGGATGCCTTCATAGTACATTTTCACTCGATGTCCATTGACTTGAAACCTTTCCTTAGTTCTGGGTTTAATAATTCTACTGCATCATATGAGAATATCGTCATTGTCTCAAATTGATCGGTCCATCTCAACTTCAATTTCCGTGGAAAAAGTTTAAAATGGGAGCTACTAGGGGCAATTGGCTTATGAATTAAGAGTTTGTCATGGATTTGCTTGGTTCGCTCCTTGTATAACTTGGCATTCTGATATACATCGTGCCTCAACTCCTCTAACTCTAGCAATTGGAGTAATGCTCTTCTTTGGCTTCGCTTATCTCTATATTAAAGGCTTTAATGACCGAATATGCTTTATGCTCAAGCTCCACCAAAAGGTGATATGCCTTCCCAAACATAAGCCTATAAGGGCTCATTCTAATTGGTGTTTTGAAAGCCATACAATATACCCATAAGGTATCATTTAACTTTATAGACCAATCCTTCCTTGAAAGCTGCATAGTCTTCTCCAGAATAGACTTTATTTGTCTATTACTTACCTCTACCTGATTGGATGTTTAAGAGTGATAAGGAGTTGCAACCTGATGCCTAAATTAATACTTCTTTAGTAGGCCCTCAAATAGCTTGTTGCAAAAGTGGCTTCCCCTCCCCCCATCACTAATGATAGTTCTTAGTGTTCTAAACCGATTGAAAATATTATCCTTTACAAACTTAACAATAACATTAGTTCGGGTTAGGACATCCTCAACCCATTTAGAAACATAATCCGTACATACTCAACCATTAGAAGTGGGGAAGGGACCCATAAAATCAATGCCCTATACATCGAACAATTCCACAACTAAATTATAAGTTTATGGCATTCCATTCTGTTTCCCTATACTCCCACTTCTCTGACATTTATCATATTTTAAGCAATAGTTATGAGCATCTTTAAAAAGATAAGGCTAGAAGAAACCTGATTCTAATACTTTGTGAGTCATTTTCTTACCACTAAAGTGACCTTTACAATGAAGTTCATGACAAAATGCTAGGATACTCTATTGTTCCTCCTCTAGCACAAACCTTTTGATGAGTTGATCTGAATAACACTTGAAAAGGCACGATTCATCCCAAAAATAATTCCTACAAACAGATAAAAATCTCTTCCTCTCTTAGAAGCTCAAATCAGGTCTCAATATACTACAAACCAAATAATTAACAATATTTGTATACCAAGGCTCATAGATCACAACAAATAAGTGTTCATCAGGGATGGTCTCAGTAATAGCCTTTTTAGGAGCTAAAGTGTCAAGGTTAGAAATTAACCTAGATAAATGGTTAGCAACCAAATTCTCGTTACCCTTTTTGTCCTTGATTTATAGGTCAAATTCTTGCAATAAAAATACCTACCTAATAAGTCTAGGTTTAGTATTTAGTTTGGTCAAAAGGTACCTTAAGGCTACATGGTCAGTATGCACAATGAATTTAGACCCTACCAAGTATGATCTAAACTTATCTAAAGAAAACACAACAACCAAAAGCTCTATTCACTTTTTGCCCAGGTACAACCCCAATAGCATAGTCATTAGCATTAAACATTATCTTAAAAGGTAATGACCAATCAGGTGCCATAATAACATGTGTAGAAGTTAATTTCTCCTTCAAAATGTTAAATATAGAGTGAAATTCATTAGTAAAAATAAAATCAATATCTTTAGCAAGCAATTCAGTCAAAGGACGTGCAATTTTGGAAAAATCCTTAATGAACCTCCTATAAAAACTTGCATGTCCTAAGAAGCTTCTAATGCCTTTAACAGATGTAGGTGCTAGTAATTTAACAATTAGGTCCACCTTAGCCTCATCTACCTCAATACCTTTTTTGGAGATTACATGGCCCAAAACAATTCCTTATTTTACCATGAAATGACTCTTTTCCCAACTCATTATTAGGTTACATTCAATGCGTTTTTCAAGCACACGAGTCAAGTTTTTTTTTTAAAAAAAACCATCTAAGGAAGCACCAAAAACAGAGAAATCATCCATAAAACTTTCAATGCAATCTTCAACCATGTCTGAGAGAATATAAAAAATAAATCTTTGAAAGGTAGAAGGGGTGTTACATAGTTTGAAAGGCATCCTTCTGAAAGCGAATGTTCTAAATAGACAAGTTAATGTGACCTTCCATAGAAAGCAATAAAAATCATGTCTAGATAAACGTTCTAAGATCTGATCAATAAAAGGGAGAGGAAAATGGTCATTTTTAGTCGTAGCATTAAGCTTTCTACAATCAATACACATTCTCCATCTCGTGGTAGTCCTAGTAAGCACTACTAACACTCCTTCCTCATTTTTCACAACTGTAATCCCATATTTCTTAGGCACTACATGAACTGGATAACCCATTTGCTATCATATGTGGGATATATTATCTTTTCATCTAGCAACTTCTAAACCTCCTTTTTCATAACTTCCATGCATGCGTATTGTAGGACTTACGCCTCTAGTGTCTAAATTCCCCACCCAATGGCTTTCCTTGCTCAACTCCCTAATAATTGATTTCTCTTTACTATGAGATAGGTCGGAAGCTATTATTGCAAGATAAGTGTTTCCCGCTCTTAGAAAGACGTTTTTAAGGGTTGAATGGAGCTCTTTAATTTCTATTCTAGGTGGCTCAGGTTTAATATTCTTCTCTCCGGGTGAGAGGTGTTAAAACTAGTTTGTCTTTAAGTGGTTCTGCTAAGTCTAGGTTTTTACCTATTTCTTGTAATTCCCCATCCAAAGACTCATATGCCCTATTTACAATCAAAGCAACTTCCACTTTGTTTGGTCTATCCTTCAAGTAATCATCATAAACATATGAACCTATATAATCTATATGCAAGCATTCATCAAAAGATGGGTTAGGAGAACAAGCCATAGAGTTAAAAATTTTAAATTCAATTGTTTCTCCTAAGATTGTCATAGTAAACTTACCATTATGAACATCTATTACAATTTTGGTATGGCCATAAATGGTCTACCAAGTAGAACGGTATGCTCTTCCTCCCTTAGTGGAGGAGTCTCTATATCCAAAACAACAAAGTCAACAAGTATGATTAACTTACCAATTTGGATTAACAGGTCCTTAACTATACCTCTAGGATATTTCACTAACCTGGTAGCAAGCTAGAGACTCATGGTAGTAGGCTTTAATTCGCCCAATCCTAGCTGAGTAAACACTGAGTATGACATCAAGTTGATACTTGCGCCCAAATCAAGCATGGCCTTGACTACCTTTCTATCTTCCATAGTTATATCTACAATGAACTTCCTGGATCTTTCATTTTCTAAGGCAAGTCTTACTGGAGAACCACAGTTACTATCTCAGACACTATTATCTTCTCATTGTTACCCTATTGTCGCTTGTTTGAATTCAACTCCTTGAAAACCTTAGCATAGGCAGGCATATTCGTGACAACATCCAGTAAAGGTAAATTAATTTACACTTTAGAAAGCATATTAAAAATTTCATTAAATTGTTTATTTGTGCTTTCTTTCAGTCGATTAGGAAAACGAATAGGTGGCTTGTATGGCTTTTTGGCCTTGTGAAATTTTGGTCTGCTGAAAGCTCCTTGTTTCCTTTCTCATTTTTATTGTTCTCCTATTGATTTGTTTTCTATCCTTTATGATCCTCTAGCTTTTCCTTCTTATCTCCATAATCATCTTAACCTAAACAATGAAAATTACCTAAACCATGATCTAAATCAGCCTTATTATCATAAATCTTACCATTTCGAAGAATTGTGATTGTTTTGGCTCGCTTAGGTTGACTTGGGAGTTATCCTTTCCTATTCTCCTAAATTGCTTCAGCTACTGTCCCATTTGAATTTCCAACCTCTTCAAGGATGTGTAACACCCTTTTATATAGCTAGGATTCCCTCCCAACTCATATGAGAATATGTTACCCGATGTCTATATGAAAATACAAAAAATTCAAAATTTTAAATATATATATATATATATATATATATATTGTTGTTGTTGTTGTTTATATGTTTAAATTAAAGCATTTAATGATTGCATGAACCATCTTAGAGTAATGGTGAGGTACTTGTGTAACATCTTCGACCACCCCTACATGCATTATTACACACATTTCATTTGGACATATTCATTTTATGTCATTCACATGAAACATATGCATAGATATGGATTTTGGCTTAAACATGTTCACGAAGTAGAGTTGTTACATGTCGGCTTGTCATTATAGAAGTAAGTCACACGTGTCAAGTTATAAATTAAATAAGGATGACAAGGTATTGGAAATAAAATTAAATAAAAAATGATTAAATTGAAATAAATAAAATTCGACATAGTTAAATTAATTAAAGTAGACTATTTGATTAGATATGTAAAAATGTAGAAGAAATAATAAACGAATAAATAAATCAAATATTAAAAACAAAAGAAGATAAGAATCGGGACAAGAAAGGAAGAGGCGGTTATGGGATTAAGTCACTTTTCTTGTTTCCTTAAGACCACCGAAAGCTCCTTCTCCTTCTTTCATTTCTTCTTCAATTTTTTCTCCCAAATTCCAGCCATAATCAAGGCATATGATTCTAAGTAAGTCATCTAGCATTCATTCTTGCTATATTTTTATTAAGGGTTGAAAAAATTGTAGTCTTTTAAATGGAAATGGCACATATATATTCTAGAATTCTATTGCTATAACAATAAATTTAGCCTCCGTTTTATTCATGTTAACGATGGTATTTAAAGAAACTTAAAACATCAAACTTGAAGATGGTTGTCTTAGGTTTAAGGTATGTAAATAGTTTTGCAAGCTTTTGTATGTATAAAAAGATATTGGCATATGACTAAGACTGGTTTGGTTATGAAACCTAACTAAATCACTTACTATTTTGGCTCCTTTTCTATATGATAGAGTTCATAATTGAGGAAACTAAAAAGCATGAAAGTTGTATTCCTCTGTGTTATCTATTGTATACAAAATTTCATGATCAAATTCTCGGTAGATGTCGAGTTATGGTGAAGGAAGCACGTCTGTTCCATAGTTTGAGCTGCATGCTTAGTGTCCTATATAGGTCTAACAAATTTTTTGCCCATTTTGAGCCCTTTATAGATTGAATATGTAAATTCTCAAACATAAAAGTTATAGCTATCTATCTTAACTAAAGTTTGGTAAAAATTAAACCTCAATATGTTATGCATTCTATGAGATATGGCCCTCAAAACTCAAACTGGTTCGGATGCCAATATTGTTTTTGACCAGTCATAAGTACCCTACCATTTGAGGATCTTAGACTCAAATTGGATGAAAGTTGTCAAATGAAAATGTTCCACTTTAACATATCTAAGGTCTTACAAAGTTTCATAAAACATAACTTGCACTTTGTAAGATATGAAGAACCAAAATTGTTGTCCTAAAACTGCCTAACGGTAGGAACAGGGCAAAAAAAAAATAGAACACAAATAAAAATCTCACTAAAAATTGTACAATACTCTAATTGATCTGTAATCTTACTATATTGTATCCCTACATGTTACCTTTAATTATAAATAATAGTCATAGAAATTTGACTAGTATAGAAAAGTTATAAACTGCTCAACTCATAAAGGTCACAATACCAAAATGGTAAACCTAATTAGTGGTTCAAATTATGCATATATCAACCTGTTTAAGTTTTTCTATGTTTATTTAGCTACCAATTCACTAAGTATACATTCAATTAGGCACATAAAAGATTGGAGACCTCCAAAGAAGTGAGAGACAATAAGTTAAAAGTTTGAAACCAAACACAAGGTGAGTCTAATTATCAAACGATTTCTCTAGTATGTGTATTTGTTGCGTGCTATATGCAACATGACTTGACTTGCTGCTATATGAATTACATGATTGCTATGGTATGGATATGATATGAAAAGATGATGAATGAGTTAAATACGTGGTTGTATTATAGGTTTTTCTTACATGAAGTGATTGATGATTGAATATGCAAATGTGATATAAATGCAAATGTTGAGTAATATTTGGTTGCAAATGCATATGCATATGGACTTAAATGGCATTGTAAAGCAAAAGAAGAGGCCTATGGCCTAAATAAATATTCAAAAGAAAAAGAAAAGCCTTATGGCCTAACAAATTTGCAAATGTTACAAATGATCAAGCTAGCTAGCAAATGCAAATGTCCACACGACAAATGTTCACATGGAAACCTGGGCCACTGTCTGTTTAGCCTGATCACAACAAAAAGAAAATGACAAAGCGTAAGCATAAACAAATGACATTTTATATTATTTAATATTAATTATATATATATATATAATGAATTTGGAACATAAATATTATTTGTTATTGTGAATTGCTTGATACTTTAGGAATCTTTTGATGGTTAGTCTCACTAAGTCGCAACTCACTAAATTGCATAATTTTTCAAGAACAGAAGAATAGTTAGCTTATTTTGAAGGTGCATACTACATAGGAGATATGGATTACAGGTCACCGGCCGAGCCTCATCAATCTCTCTCCTTGTATCTCACATATGTATAGGAATATGTTATCCATGTTTTGGATTGTTTATTTGCATATTTATAAATATAGTGAATATGCAATGATGTATATATATTGTGTCTACAATCAAGCTGTGATGCCTTGCTGAATTATTGATTGCTGCAAAGTAATACTATACTACGATATGATTAAAAAAATTATTTTAATGTAAACATGATCTTGTCTTATTCTCATGTTGTACACGATAACATGATACAAGTATAAGTGATATATATATATATATATATATATATATATAAGGTGTTACAACTTGATGGCTACAATTTCAATGGTATATATGATTGCAAGCATGTAAATATACTGGTACTTTTTTATCTTTTTGAATTATTTTGGCTTTAAGAATAACATAGACAATTAATTTAAATTTTTATGTATAGTAGTTATAATAGTTTGGTATTTTTTTATAGTAGATATTTACTTTGCTAGTTATTTATGGATTGATTACTATTGTCATTTTCATTAGTTAAGTATGAATTAAAAAATTAAAAATGTTGAATATTTTAATTTTTTTGCTCTTATTTTGGATTTATTTTGATGTGAACGAAATTAATAATTTAAATAGATATATTAAATATAATTAAATTAAAAAAATATAGCAGGGTACCCGACCCCGCCTACCCCGCTTAGGGATACCCGATATCGTTAGGAGCTGGGATGTGGATTAATATTATTTTTCCATACGGGTACAAGACAGGGACGGAGATATAAATTTATAAATGGGATGGGGACGGGAAGGGTGATATCACACCCCAATTTGCCCCATTGCCACTCGTAGCAAGTAAAACAAAGTTCAATTACCAATAGTGAAATTAATTATGACAAGTCATCATTTTCTAGCTAGATATGTCATGTGGTAGCTAATGTGACACATTTTTTTGAAGTTGTTAATGTGTCATATGTGCTGTAGGACTTTAACTTGCATCTCATGTATCATAATTAGCAAAAATTAAAATTAAAATGCAAAATAATTCATGCATGTGTATTTCAATATTGAAACTTTTTCTACCTATCTGCGGATAGAATGGTTACCTTATTTTTGCATCTTTGATTCTCCACGAATATGTGAGCTTTCCTTCTTGTTAAGTTGTAGCAAACCACAATAATCTAAAGCTATGTTATCCTTTAAGAGTATCCATGCAAAGGAATAAAAATAAAACCTATAAGGAGATAGGGTGACAAAGGTACAAAGTTCTAGCTATGGAAAATTGTCTTATGAAAGAGAAAAGGGAAAGAAGAAAAATAATGCTTAGTTTTTTTTTTAGGCTATCTACAACACCTATTAACTAGGGTTAGTTGTATTGCATGAATATGTGACTTAGAGCGGTTATATGAGAGGTGTATTAGAGGTATATATGAGGTATATGTGGGGTATATTGGTCAATTTTGGCTTATGTTTGAAGAAAGGGATGAAATAAATGAAGAAAAGTGTAAAAAGTATGATTCACGCTTGTGAACAAGGTGTTATAGCCGTGAACAGTGAGGTCAAGGATAAGCTTTAACGGTTTGAGGCAGTTGCTACAATAGACATTCGTGGCCATAAAGGTTTTGTTCATGACCGTGAAAGTCTAATCTAAAAGCTTTTTACACATTCTTATCTTCATTTTTCACCACCTTTTCAACTTTCAAACCCTAAGAACAGATATACATACCCAAGAACCCTAAGAGAGTAATTCTTCTTGAAGTTTGAAGTGATCAAATACCAAAATTACCATTAGTGAAATTAATTACGACAAGTCATCATTTTCTAGCTAGATATGTCATGTGGCAGCTGACGTGACACATTTTTTTAAAGTTGCTAATATGTCATATGTGTTGTAGGACTTTAACTTGCATCCCATGTATCATAATCAGCGGAAATTAAAATTAAAATGCAAAAAAATTCATGCATGTGTATTTCAAAATTGAAACTTTTTCTACCTATCTGCGGATAGAATGGTTACCTTATTTTCGCATCTTTGATTCTCCACGAATTTGTGAGCTTTCCTTCTTATTAGGTTGTAGCAAACCACAATAATCTAAAACTATGTTATCCTCTAAGAGTATCGATGCGAGGGAATAAGAATAAAACCTATAAGGAGATAGGGTGACAAAGGTACAAAGTTCTAGGTATGGAAAATTGTCTTATGAAAGAGAAAAGGGAAAGAAGAAAAATAATTCTTAGTTTTTTTTTAGGCAATCTGTAAACCCATTAACTAGGGTTAGTTATATTGCATGAATATGTGACTTAGAGAGGTTATATGAGAGGTGTATTAGAGGTATATATGAGGTATATTGGTCAATTTTGGCTTTTGTTTGAAGAAAGGGATGAAAGAAATAAAGAAAAGTATAAAAAGTATGATTCACGCCCGTGAACAATGTGTTCATAGCCGTGAATAGTGAGGTCAAGGATAAGCTTTAACTGTTTGAGGCGATTGTTACAGTAGACATTCATGGCCATGAAGGTTTTGTTCATAACCGTGAAAGGTCTGGTCTAAAACGTTTTTACACGTTCTTATCTTCATTTTTCACCAGCTTTTCAACTCTCAAACCCCAAGAACATATCATACATACCTAAGAACCCTAAAAGAGTGATTCTTCTTGAAGTTTTAAGTGATCAAACACCAAAACTAAGAGAGAAACCAATATTAAAGTGAAATTTAAAGGATTTATTAACATAGAAGAAGAGTTGGAAGAGAGAGGAAGTTAGAGCAAAGTAGAGCATGGTTTCTATTCATGATCAAGAGTGTTTCCTACCATCAAGAGGTAAGAAAACAAAAGAATTCCATCTCCTTATTATAATTATGAAGCTATATGAAGAGATTGTGATGCCCTTTAAGTAAGATACGATGAGATTGAGCTAGAAACATGCATAGTAACCATAGTATAGGGAGCATGGATTAGTTTTACATTTTTGCTATGTTTCCATAGAAATAGAATTTGATATATGGGTATGTTTGTGATAGGGAAACAAGGAGAAGATGGAGGAGAACATCAAGGGAGGCAAAATAGCTCCTTACTTTGGTTTTTGGTCAAGCTCCTAATAGAGATTTGTACTTATTTGCGTTGTTATTTTCCCCTAGAACATGTTGAGATGCATGTAAATGATGAGATGTGTGCACAAATGGTGTTGAGTGTGCTTGTTTGTTAAATAATGTAATATTATGAAATATGAAAGCATGAAATGGCATGTCCAACATTAGAGAAGTTAATTTGAGTATTTGAATAGGTATAAATGTTAAATGAGCATGAAAATGGCATATATGATTGAAAATATGAATTATATTCATAGCTTGAGTTATTGAGCTTGGTTGTGAATCTAAAATGCATGATTTGAGTTATGTTAACTTGAGTATGATTGTGCTAAATGCCCATGATGATTGTTATATATGTTTAGAAAGTGTTTAGAATTAGAATTTTAACAAAATTCGATCATCGGAACAAGTTAGACCATTTCATAACTAGCATCACAACCAAGCTGAAAACTGTCATGACCTTGAATATAGGTCCAGTAGCCTTCACGACTTGGCATCATGCCCAACCCATAAATTCATAGCTGTGAAGACACTATTCATAGCAAACATAGTCTTTGTTCAAATGATGTTTAAGTGGGTCTAAAACTTACCAAAAATGCCTAAATGTTAAAGAATGATATCACATGATGTGTAACATGATTGAAATATGGGAAAATGGGATTTAAAAGGAAAAGACACGATGATATAAATGTCCATTGCTCTACCTGATGACTACTTTATGATAGATGGTGCATCATAAAGGGGATAAGCGATACGTATCGGCAAGCCTATAAGTGAAGGTAATGTAGCTTAAGCTCGGAGAGCACCTCTACTTCTGGTACTCATGGATAGATGATATTATACTCAGTCAAGTTGTTAAGCTTGGAGAACCTTATTGACTTAGGATTTAGATGAGTAGGGTGGCTTAAACTCGGGTCAAGCGCTCCTACTTCATACCCCATATCTAGATAGTCTGGGTGTAAGGCTTGGGCTATTTATTGAAAAGAAAAGTAAAGTATGTCAGAATATTTAATAAAGTCATATATTTAAGTAAGAAATGAGATAAGATAATATGTGAAGAATATGAAATGTAATATGACATAAACGTGAGTTTTCCATGAATTTGATATGTCATTTCTCCATGCTATTTATACATTGGTTTTTATATTCATATGCCATGATATATTCTATGCTTTGCACTTGTGTGCTTGCATGAGAAAAGTTCAGGAGCTTATAGATATTAGAGTTGAAGTTGAAAAGAGAAGATAGTGTCCATATCTAGAGAAAATATATGTGATCCAGTTTGTGGGTCTAAACTATCATATTTTATATTATGTATAAACATGCATTTGGGGGATTGTTAATATGGCTTGTATAATGATGAAGTTTATGATGTATATATGATATGCGATGTATATATAGAACATGTATGAGACTTTAAGTTATACACTACATGGTTGATAAATGGAAAAAAAAAGTATGAGATGATAATTCTAATTTGACGGATATAAAACAAGTACAAATAGTAGCATTATGTCTATGTAATGGACATAGTCTTGTTATATATGTGGGGCATCACACAACCACAAAATTGACTCCTTAAAATGAGTATTTGTACTTTTTCTAATCCTTTCTAGGATTGGAAAAAGAAAAGCCCTAATGAGCCCATTTTCATAAAGTATATGGCCCAATATTAACCATGTTAACAATTCAAATCCAACTTATATTCGGCCTATTTTATAACTCTTATAAAAGGTCTAATTCTTTTTCTCTCTTATTTGGATCTTATGTAAAATCTATTTTACATTTCCCTCATTTCTTTTTTGCATATGACCTAATAGGTTTTTCGGTCATGTTAGCAGCTCAAGTCTCATGCGGAATCTTAATCCAGTCAGGATTATACAAGTCAAACTCTTTTGACCCATAATTGATTTCTAATCAATTTTCCTTGACTTTACATTTCATAAGTGATATCCAGCAACACATCAAAACCATCCAATTAACCAAAAGTTAGTGCCTTAAAATTTAACCCTTTCATAGACAATTACTGTGCAATTTGTCCTTTTACCACATTATACCTCATTTAATTCAGAGTATAGACTATGTGTCATCTACCATTAGACTGACTACATCACATCTAGTCTAACTGATACATATTCTTATTTATAAGACTCATTACTTACAGGTGAATTTCACTGATGGTACCTCAACTTTATAAATTGGAATAATTCAGTATCTTAAAAATTATTTGTAACATAAAATTATCTTAACTTTTATTTTATAACTAAAATAATTTTAAAAAAACTGAATTGTTACAATTTGCATAGTTGGGATACCGTTGGTGAAATTCACCCCTTTATCAAATATGTCCTTGAAGAAGATCATCTTTAAGACATGTCCACCTTGGCCAATGATTTCCAAGTAATGATCTTTACAAAAGGTCATAGGTATTAGGGATGGTAATTTTTCCTTGACTCAAGATGCCTCGCCTTGAACGAAGTGAAGTTTTTCTCTTATTCTATGCCCCGCCCCGACCCCAAAGTTTTTTGTAACGGGGAAGGGGCAGGGATGGTATATACATCCCCTGCCCCAATAATTTTATTTATATTTATATATTTTATATATATTCATACATATAATATTTATTTATATTTTAATATAATTAATACATTTAAAAATAATAAAATAAGAATATAACATTTATTTAAAGTAAAAATATTTTTTATTTAAAAAATTATGTAATTAACTAATTAATTAAAATAATAAAAATAAATAATAATTTTAAATATTGAAAAAATTAATAAAAATCGGGGATCGAATCAGAAATTCCAGTTCCAGTCAAGGATGGGGCGGGGGTTTCGAGGTTAGAGTTGGGGATGGGGATGGAAAAATTTGCCCCAAACACACCTTGTTGCCACTTCTAAGCCCCATACTCACTAATTATCTAATTCTAGTTGTAGTCAAGGGCGCCTCTCTCGGCAGAAGCCACCTTGGCTGTGAAAATTAAAGAATGCTAGTGAAATATTGGGTGCGCCCTTTACCCAGGCCTAAGCTACCAAGTCCTCAAATAGTAATAATAACTGAATAGCCTATGGTACCGTAATCTTTTAATGACATGTCATCTATCATACTATAGTCATTGTATAGAAAAAATGGGCATTTAAGTTTTTAATCCAGTTTCCAATTCATATCATAGACATTTTTTCCAAATTCTTCATGTGTATCATATATTCCTTCTCATCATAAAACATGTATCACAATCATATAACTATCTCCATATCATCATATTTGAAATTTACAACCTCAATGAATATTTGTACATACACTTCAAAAACAGTGGCATAGCCAGAATTTATAATTTAGGGAGCAAAATATAATTAGAAGTGTGAATTTGATTAACCGAACCGAATTTTTTAAGTAACTGAAATTTTTAAAACTTATAAAATGCTAACTAAACCGAACCAATTAAAATGTATAACCAAAATTATATTTTATAATGCAATTATAAATAAAAAAATTACACAACATAGTTAAATACTTCATAAAAAAAATAATCCTAATAAATATTTTAAAAAAATTACAATTGTTCTTTACTATTCTTTATGTTTTGATAGCAATGCGTGATAACTTCATTATCAATAACATTAAATACATCATTTTCAATATATGTGATCAAACAATCAAACATCTATTGATCTCACATCTTGTTGTGCAACCGATTTTTGACAAATTTTATAACTGAAAATGCTCTCAATTACATGTGGTAATTGCTACTGATAAAACAAGAGCTAAAATTATAGGTTTATAAACCAATGAATATAAAATTTCATTTATTGTCTTCACCATTTGTTCAGTAAAATCACTAATTCTTGTCATATTCACAAATACAATACTATACTTCATATCAATGATATATGTTTCCAACTGATTTTCAAAAGTAAAGAGATAGTCACTTAACTTCTATTTTTTTTTTATAAAAAAAAAAGTCCAAAAGTCATCAACTAACCAATTTTTAAATATTTAAAAAATAATAAAATATGAAAATAATTATTGGTTAGTTATTTATTTTTTTTGGAAATAACTAGACAACTTAAAATATAAGGGGGTCAAAATAATAATAATAATAATATATATATATATATATATACATTTAAAAAAATAAGGGGGTCAGTTGCCCCCATTTTCTACCATATGGCTATGCCACTATTCATAAATCATGTAACCCATATTCATACACATGTATCATAACTCATACTACTCATTCATGTGTCATATCATATCCTTTATGCTTGTCTAGGTTAGTTCTAAATGCATTCACGTCAATCTCTTAAGCATATAATTTATTCACCCATTTTTAGCCATAATGTATATCATATAGCATTTTTTTTTCATTTCCAAAAATATTCATGTATCCAAGTATTCATATATATACTTTTTTCATGCCAAAATCTCATGCCTTAAACCAATTATCAAACATAAAAATTTATATCAAAAATCATTTTATCATCTCCTATAATTTTCATGTTTTTATATTTACCAAATTACCATACTCGTGCTTTTTGTACCAATTCATACTCATAGACTTATAATTATCTCAACTGATATATTTGGCATATTAAGACATCAATGTATGAAATATCTAAAATATTAAGAAATTCCAATATATATATATAATTCACTAATAGTAGCAGAAACTTACTTGTTGAAGCGTTCGTGTCTTCATTGCTTGAGTAAACCGATTACTAGAATCTGGACTATATTTCATGGCACAAAAACTTTCATTTCTTCCTTAGATGAACTTGGGATGAAGGAAAGTTTAGAGAAAAATTTTGTAGAATTTTTCTTCAGTTTTGTTTACGTTCTGATTAGTGGGGTTAAGAGCAATTAATTGTCAATTAACTTCTTCTTTTTATGTTGTAATTATACTTGGGCCTCAGACTGGGTCAAGCCCACATAGGCAATCCAAACCCACAGCCCAACATCTCCCACTTGCCCCATAGTGGACTTGACTCATCCCAAAAAGTCATTTCAATATTTCAGTCTCAAAAGGAAGATCATTCATGCAGGTGAACGGACCGTGCAACCCGAAGGACATAAATGGTGGGAGCTCCAATATACAAACCTAACCATAGGTCATATAGGAGACATCAACCCAAAGATGTATTTATTCATTATATTGTGCTTATTTACCCCAAGTAACTTTCTTAATACACATAATTGAGTACTATTCAATCCCTTTAAAACCCATACTCGTATCTCTTTTTCAATTACTTTGTACTCTAAATTATTTCAAGCTTTATCAAGCGAAATAATTTCATCTTCCTTCTAATGGACACATTAATGGTAGGAAAGTCATTCATTTTGATTCTTATATATGAAGAATCTCATCTTGATTCTTATTAAGGTGACCTTTTAAATAATGTGACCAAAATTGCTTCCACTGCATCTTAGTCATCCAAACTATTCGGTCTCATCCCTATTCGCTCAATAGTGCTTGAGGTGATTACTCATGTGAAAGAGTCAATCCAAGTTCATTGACATACTTAGTCGAATTGTACTAACAAGCATATACAATGTATTGATATATTTAAAAAGAATTCACAAACAATGAATTAAACAGATATGCCTTTGATTTTATTATATGCAAAATATATGGTCATCAATATTTACAAATTGTTCACATTCTACATAAGCCTAAGGATTTTATATGTCTAGTAAACACATCCCTATCTATTGGTTTGGTAAAAGGATTTGCTACCATTTTACTTGTCGAAATATGTTTCAAAACCACTTCATTTTCTGCGATCATGTCTCTAATATAGTGATATCTAATATGGATATGTTTGGTTTTTCCATGATATTTTGGATTCTTAGTATAGCCTAATGCAGCCATACTATCACAATATATTGTGACAGATTTAGATGTTGTTTTGACGATTTCTTGGTGCTGCAAAAACCTTCTTAACCAAACTGCCTCTTGTATAGCCGAAGAACACGCTACATATTCTGCATCCATTATTGATAAAGCTATATAAGATTGCTTCTTGCTACTCCATGAAATTGTGTAATCATTTAGCAAGAATGCATATCCAAATGTCGATTTGCGCTGATCAAGATCACCTCCCCAATCAGCATCAATATAACCAATTAAGTGCAAATCTTTCCCTTGATAACATAGAACATAGTCTGAATTTCCCTTGATAACTAGCCCTACAGCATAGCAAATTTCTGGATGTATGCACATCATTGCATACATCAGACTTCCAACAGTGCTAGAGTATGATACTTTGGACATTCAATCTTTCTCATCAGATGTCTTAGGACACATATCAAGATTAAAGCTCAAATTCCTTTCAATTAGGGTATCTATGGGCTTGCTATCATTCATATGATAATGCTCCAACATTTTCTTAATGTAGGTCTCCTGAGATAAACCCATAAGCATTTTCGAGCGATCCCTAAGGATCTTAACACCAAGCACATTGCTAGCATCACCCATATATTTCATTTCTAAGTTTGATGATAACTACTTCTTAGTAACATCAATCAATTTCTTGTCATTTCCAGCTAACAATATGTCATCAACATATAGGGAAAAAATTATGAAACCAATGTTTAAACATTTAACATACACACAATGATCTTTCTCCATCATCATAAAGTCATCCTTTAATATGGCTTGATGAAATTTGAGGTTCCATTGTCTTGAAGCTTGTTTAAGACCATAAATGGATATTTTGAGTTTGCATACTTTGCGCTCTTGTCCCTTAAACTCAAAGCCTAAAGATTGATCCATATAGATCTCTTCATCTAGTTTTCCATTGAGAAAAGTAGTCTTAACGTCCATTTGATATAATTCTAAGTCCATTTGAGCTACAATATCTAGAATGAGGTGAACTGATGCAAACATGACAACAAGCGAGAGAATGTATCTTAATAGTCAATTCCCTCTTGTTGTGTATAGCCCTTGGCTATTAATCGAGCTTTATATCTTTCACGATTACTACGTTGAGGTGGAGATTGCTTTATATGAATTCAATCAAGCATCATATCACTCTCACTTGCTTTAGGAGGAGCATGATATTCTATAACATTTTGCTCTATAGGTGCTAAATCAACCATTATTGCCCTCCTACTTATTTCGGAATCTTCCATTTCATACAGTCGAAATCCCTACTTATATCACCTCTTTCAAGAAAGTCCTTTTCTAAGAAAATGACATATCCTGACTCAATATTTGTTACCTTTTTACTTGCATCTTCCCCTAACAATACATATCCTTTGGAGAATTCTGAGTATTTTATAAAGATACACTTCTTCCCCCTTGTACCAATTTCTCATATTCATGAGATGTGTTATGGATATAAGAAGCCCAACCGCATAGGCACATTTTACTTAAGTCAAACTTTTCACCTTTCCATAACTCATATGGAGTGGAAGGAACGGTTTTTGACGGCAAACAGTTAAGCATGTAGGTTGCAATTAATAGCACATCTTCCCAAAAAGAAATAGACAAATTAACTTGCGCCATCATTGACCTAACCATGTCCAATAGGATTATATTCCTTCTTTCTGCTACACCATTTTGTTGTGAAGTGGAAGGAATAGTTAGTTGCCTAGTTATACCCTTATCATCACAATAAGTTTTAAATAAATTGGATAGATATTCACTTCCTTGATCAGTCCTTAATGCTTTAATATTTTCATTTAGTTGATTTCCAACCAATTTACTATAGTGTATGAAGCAATCAAATGCTTCAAATTTGTGGGAGATTAAATAAATATGATTGTATCTAGTGTAATCATCTATAAATGTGATGAAATAGTGTGTGTCATATCTTTCTCTCACATTCATTGGGCCGCAAATGTCTAAATAAATAAGTTCTAAAGGAAATGAGGCGCTCTTAGCTTTGCCAAATGGTAATCTTATTGCTTTTCTAGTTAGGCAATGGTAATCAATTCTCTCATTTGAACCTAAAAGACTAGCTTTTGCTAATATTTTTAAGCGATCTTGTCCAATGTGTCCTAATCTAGCATGCCATATAATATTATCATTTAATAAAATATTACTGGAATTACCAACAACAAAAACATAAGTATCCACATTAATAAGGATAGTATCCAACACAATAAAATCATCTAACAAATATCTAGAACCATAATAAATATTATCCAACAGTATTTTCACATAAATATTCTAAAAAACAACTTTAAAACCAAGTCCTAATAGAATAAGTATAGAAACAAGATTTTACCGAACTCAAGAAGTGTACAGCACATCATAGATTGCACATATTATAGTCTATGGAAAGGTTCGTAGTCAAATCACTGATTTTTCGGTCAATTGGGGGTCATGATGTGTTGCTAGATACCGTTCACGACTTGCTTAAATTATTTGATAATTTAAGTAGCCAATATAACAGGGAACCTAATGGGTCACACACTTTGGAGATGTAAAGAATGATTAAAATGACTTTGGATGAGATCCAAAATATGAGAAAATTATTTTGAGTCGGTTCGCGATAAACTACATCATCAATCCATGAATTTTATAGTCAAACTAATCGATATAATTCTTAAAATTCATGGATTTCATAATCTATAGATTTAAAATCCATAAATATAGTGAAATTCATGGATTTTAAAATCTCTCAATCCAAACTATGTTAAAAAAATAATTACAAAATAATTTGGAGTTATATGCCACCTTCAAAATCTACCTTAATCATTAGTTATAATTTAAATCATTATTCTCTAATGATTAAATATCAATTCTAATAAATAAATATATTCAATTTAGTTAAGTAAAATATATTAAATTGAGTAATGTTTTTAATTTAATTACTTAACTATAAATGCAATTACTTGTTTAAAATTTAAAATTTTTTATTATAATTTATCATTTAATTAGATAATTAAATTGAAATAATTATAAGTTTACAATGAATTAGATTAAGTCAAAATATTTTATAAGAAATTACTTATGCTATACAAGAAATAGTTAAATTATTTCACAGATTAAGTCAGCTTTATTTTGCAATGAATATAGATTTAGATTAAGTAAAAATTATTTTATTCATTAATGTTATTGTGCAAACTGAAAATAAGAATGGAGTTGAAAGAAAATTTTTATTGATATGCTCTAGCAAAATTGAGAGAACACAAGAATGGAGCTGCATAAAGATTTTTTATTACACTCTTCGATGAAAGTAAGGATTAATTTCACCGACTGTTGTTATACTTTTTGTTATTTATACAAATATAATTTTACTTTTTTTCCTACAAAAATCAATAAATATAATTTTTTTCCCAAAAGAGTCACTTCCGGCAACTCCCACATTAGAATGCTGATGTGTACCATGGGTGGCATGGCACTAGAATACTGAGTTGCAATACCACATCATCATCTACGTAGATGATATGTCAGTGACTTCAAAAAATATGCCACTTGGCAAACACAGATACGTTAGATTTTAATTTCATTAACGATTACTAAACTTGCTTCATTTGCAGTAAAATCATTAAACTTTTTTCTAAAAAACAACCAAATTTTTTTTCCTTTCACTCAAATAATTTTCAGCCAGATGTGATAAATAGACAACTGAAAATTCGACTTAATAGTTGATGTGGCACTTGATTTGTCACATGAACTTCATGGCTATTATCTTATACAATTTGCTTCTTCTTCACATGTGTAACGAGCTTAGGATATGGGGTAACCCATCTTGGACAAAACTTGAGTCAAACCTAGATCAAGTAATCACTTTGCTAACATTATCATCTATAGGAGGAAAAATCATTCTTAGATCCAATTGTAACACCCTCTCATACAACATACGGAGCCCACTATATGAGGGAGTGATAGCTACTTATCGACTGTTATCTTATTAAACTATTATCTGATTATTAATCCTTAAGCAATAAACATATCATACAACTTTTTCATATCATAACCATCCATAACTAATAATGAAACCATTTTACTATATCATGCATCCATGCACCTAACTGGAATTGTAAAACATGAAAACAGGACTAAAACCTCCCAAAACATTAAAACTGTTCATTGTCTAGTATTAAATAATAAATATCCAAAATAATAACATCCAACTATCTCAATATATAAGCATAATTAGAAATGCATGAATTTGGAAGTTGACTCTGAATTTGAGATATTTTGACTGGCTCGGACTTCTCAATGTCAACTTCCTTTATGGCTTAGAATTTGCGTGCAGGAAAACTCACGCGCTAAGCTATCGAAAGCTTAGTGGTACATAAAATCATATGAATTTCTTCATGCATATCATACAAAACATATCAGGCAATTCATAGTGTAGCATGAATTCTCATATTATAATTCATATTAATCATGTTTATGTGATTATTCCAAACAATCCATTAAATAAAGACATTAGCATACTTGGTAAGTGGAAGTCGTTTCCTGTATCCATAAACAATTGTAAAACATCACTTATTCCACTCATTCAAATTATTACCCAATTACTCAATACTCAGACTACTGGATATAGGTTGTGAACAGGAGTGTCTCAGAGCCTTGGCCTCCCTATTCACTTATCTATGATTGTCTATGTAAAGAAATAAGAATTGAGAGAAATCAATTGTATATTTTACTATGAAAGAGTATACATATATATACAACTTTGTAGATACCAAAATAGGAAGAAAATCAATCTAATTCCTATAATCAAGTTAATTCCTATTTAGGCTAATAATACATATTTACATCCTATAATATAGCCATGTATCCTTAGACTTGAGGTACTCAAGGATATCTTGGATACTAATTCTGTGCTTTGACTTCATTCCTTGTTGCCTCATATAGGTCGCTCATAGGATGGTGATTGGGTATAGCTTGAGGTATTCGAAGGTAATTGAGTAGCCAATAGAGGATTCACCGCTCCTAATAGAGGGAGAGTATACCCACGGCCTCTTGTTGGGATCATTACTCGGGAATCTCTGGCCAGAGTGGAACTGTCATGAAGATGGTCTTTAGTAACATGTCTAATTGAGTAATGAGTCTCAGTGACAAGATCTAAAATCATTTGGGCTAGGTGTGACATAGTCAATCTAGCGGGAGCTGACACATAGTCCATGCTTTGAACCGAGTGGGGTATAGAATGGTGAAAGGACAAGTTGCATGTATTTATTATCTATGGAAAGGTTCGTAGTCAAACTACTAATTTTTCGGTCAATTGGGGATCATGATGTGTTGCTAGATACCGCTCATGATTTGTTTAAATTATTTGATAATTTAAGTGTCCAACATAACCGGGAACCTAATGGGTCACACGCTTTGGAGATGTAAAGAATGAGTAAAATGGCTTTGGATGGAATCCAAAATATGAGAAAATTATTTTGAATCTGTTCGCGATAAGATCGCGGGAAAAAATCGCTCGGGGGAGTTGACGGGCCCGTGCGGCCTGGCACGCCTGCTGATTGGCCTGCCAGACAGGCCAGCTGGGCCTGCTCAGCAGGCCCAGGCGGGAGCGCACAGCTGCCCGCAGGTGTGATTAAATGGCCATTTAATCATTTTTACTATTCATAACTCCCTATAATCTCCTCTCTTAATTTTTGCTCTATGAAACTGATATTCTTTTGGATCTAAAAGACCCCAAAAGACAGAAAATAGACAATAAAAAATTATTGGGAGAAGAAAAATTAAAAGGTTAATTTTTCTCTAAAAGGAGCACACAACATTACTAGCATTTTGTGGTGTGATCAAGTCATCTCCCTAGTGGTTTTATTCTTTTTTCTTCGCGTGGATATTGTTAGAGATAATCCTAGATTGGATTATTGTGGTTTGCTACAACCCAACAAGGTGAGAACTTGAAGAAAATAAAGAAATTATAAAGGTATAAATTCTGAATTTTCTTTAGTTAAATTAGTTTTAATTGGCACATGTATAATCCTTTGATTCGGGTTTTGAAAAATTTTATTTTCTGCTGCGTAACATGTATGTGATACATGCTCAAAACCCATCAATTATGATTATGAGATATGGCAAATGAATGTGAAGATAGCTTTCCTTAATGGAAACCTAACCGAGGATGTGTACATGATGCAACAAGAGGGCTTCATATCCAAAGATGGAGAAAAGGTATGCAAGCTTCAAATATCCATTTATGGATTGAAATAAGCATCTAGGAGTTGGAATATCTAGTTTGATGAGACAATCAAATAGTTTGGTTTCTTACAAAATCTGTATGAGTCTTATGTATATAAGAAGTTTTGTAGGAGTGCAATCGTGTTCCTTGTATTGTATGTAGATGATATATTGCTAATGGAAAACGATGTCTCAGTCTTGCAATTGGTCAAAATCTGGTTATCCAAGAATTTCTCCATGAAAGATCTTGGAGAAGTAGCCTACATTTTGGGGATAATGATATATAGAGATGGGATATATTCCCATGACCTATGGAATTACTCTCTCAAAATCTATATGTCCAAAGACACAAGATGAGAGAACATGCATGTAATATTCTTGACCATCCATACATGCATTATCACATACATTTCATTTGAACATGTTCATTTTATAAATGTCATTCACATGAAACACATGCATACATAGGGAATTTAGGTAGAACGTGCTCATAAGATAGAGTTGTTGCATATCAGTTTATCGCAATAGAAATAAGTCACATGTGTCTAGTTATAAATTAAATAAGAATACAAGATATTGAAAATGAAATTAAATAAAATGATTAAATTTAAAATAAATAGAATTTGGGTAGTTAAATTAATTAGATTGAACAATTTTGCTAGATAGTATTTTTGGCATTGAATAGGTACATGTAAATGTACATAAAATTATAAATAAAATAAATGAATAAAAAAATTAAATAAATAAATAAAATCAGAAAACTTAAAAAAAGAAAAAAGAAGAAAGAATGCAGGTAAGGAAAAGAAAAGGGAAAGAAGAAAGGACAAAAGTATAAATGGTGGAACCTCTTATCCTTATTTTGCCTTGCTCCATTCCTTGCTTCCATTCTCCTTTCTTATTCTTTTACCATAGCAACCATTGTTCCTTCAATTTCATACTTCTCTAAAGAATTTCAACAACAATTATGACATGAGCAAAGCTAATCCTTGGTAAGTAGTTAATTCTCTTTGTGCTAATTTTGATTAGTGCAGTTTAGGATTTGTAAACAACCAGTGTTTTGCACTCCAATTTTGATGCCTATATAGGCAGATTCTTGAAAAGTTTAAAACTAAACTTGTATTTTATGTCTTAGGTTTATGGCTATATAAATAATTTTACATGATTTTATGCTTATAAAAAGATATTGGCATATGATTGTGACTGATTCGATTGATGAACCTAATTGAATCATCTACTGTTTTGATTATTTTTCTATATGATAGAGTTAGTATTTGAGGAAACTCAGAACATAAAAATTATAGATATCTGTGTTATCTATTATATATTAAATTTTTGCACCAGATTATGGGCAGATATTGAGTTATGGGCAAGAGAGTCATGTCTATTATATATTTGAGCTACCTGCTTAGAATCTTGTGCAAGTCCAGTCAATTGGATGCTCATCTTGAGCTCCTTATAAACATAATCTATAATTTTCAAAACATAAACATTATAGGTATATATGTCTTAGTTAAAATTTGGTACAAATAAAACTTCAATATATTATTTATTTTATGAGTTATGGCCTTCACAAGCTAGACTAGTTAGAATGGATGAAAATTATCGCTTGAAAAATGTTCCATTTCAACATATCTATGTTCATATAAAGTTTCATAAAAATATGACTTACATGTTGTAAGATATGAAGAAGCAAATTTGGTGTCCCAAAACTGCTTAAGGGCAGAAACAAGGCAGAAAACAGAACGTGCATATAAATTGCATCAAAAATTCAAAAATGGTTCAATTGTTCTAAAATTTAAATATGTTATAGTCCTACATGTTAGCTTTTATTAGAAATATAATCATACAAATTGGACTAGTATAAAAAATATTATGAGTTACTGAACATATGAAGGTCACACTGTCATAATATCCAAACCCTAGTTAATGGTCCATATTATGCATATTTCAATTTGTTTAAGTTTTAATAAGTTTATTTAGCTACTAATTGATCAAGTATACATTCAATTAGGCCCATAGGATATTGGAGACCCCCAAGGAAGTGAAAGATAATAAGTTAGAAGCTCAATATCAAAAGAAAATGTGAGTTTAATTATCAAATGATTTCTTGGTACGTGTAATTATTACATGGTACATGTAATGTGATTTGATTTGCTTTTATTTGAATTATATGATTGTTATGATATGGCTAATGAGATTATGTTGAATGTAAATATAATGGTTAAGCAATGATTGTTACAAATACATATGCATATAGACTTAAAAGGCGTTGTGACTAGCTAAATGACATTGTAAAACAAAAGAAGAGACCTATAGCCCAAACAAATGTTCAAAAGCAAAAGAAAAGGCCTCTAGCCTAACAAATGTGCAAATGTTACAAATGATCAAGCTAGCTACCAAATGCAAATAGTCACATAGAAACCTGGGACAGTATTTGTTTAACCTGGTCACAACAATAAAAAAATGACATAAGCATAAGCAAATGAAATGTTTATATAATTTAATATCATTTATATTTATATGATATCGATAAATACAATGATATGTAAAATGTGTATGAATTACAATTATTACTTGTAACTGTGATTGACTTTATACTTTAGAAAACTTTTAATAATTATTCTCATTGAGTTGCAAGTCATCAAATTGCATCATTTTTCAAGAAGAGTCGAGTAATTAGCTCATTTTGGAGGTGCATACTATATAAAAGATATGGATCACAGGTCACCAGCCGAGCCTCACCAATCTCTCTTCTTGCATTACATATACGTATAGGAACATGACATATATATTTTTGGGTTGTATATATATATATATATATATATAAATATATTAAATAGGCGGTAATGTGTAAATATATATTTGGCCTTAAACTTATTACCTGAAATAATTGAATATAGCGTATGAATTACTAGCATATGTAATATATTATGTTTATAGTCAAGCTGTAATTTTGTAGAAAATTGTTAGATGTTGCACAGTGATAATATTATATGATTCAAAAAAAAATTTATCCCTCATTATAAACATGACCCTATCTTATTCTATGCAATACATGATAATATGATATAAGTGATATCCATAGGTATAAGGTGTTACATTTTAGTTTGGTATCAGAGTAGGGATATGTTCTTTGAGAACACGCATATGCATTAGAACATGATAACATGTGCATCATATGTCTTGAACACTGTCAAGTGACATAATTTCATGTGTTATAAGGCCACGGTAGAACATAATTCACCAAGGAGAGAGAGACAGGCCGAACATCATTCACATGAGGCATCTCATCACCCACATAGAGACCAGCTTGCACTAGGAGTTAGGGCTCCAATACATGCATCCTAATCCTCACATGCTATGAGAACCCTGAGCAGGAAATATAGGATCCAAAAAAAGTAAAGGGAAAGACGCTATGACAAGCTAAGAAAACATAGTGCAATTGATTTTTATGGACCATTGACCCAGCAGAGGCTGAGAGCTGGCTCAAGAGAATACAGAGAATATTAAATATGATGAAATGTATTCCTGAGGAAAATTTGATTATGCAGTATCCTTGCTTCAAGGTAATGCATATGAATTGTGGGAAACAATTTCTGGTAGTGATGCACAACCCCTATTCTTACTTGGGATGATTTTGTTAGGGAATTTCAAAATAATTATATGCCAGATGCATATAAAGATGAGAAAAGAAGAGAGTTCCTAAATTTAAAGAAAGAAAACATGACTGTGGCAGAGTATGAGGTACAATTTAATAAACTTTCCCACTATGCCACTTTTATGGTCTTTATTGAAAGAGACATGCAAAAAATTTGAAGAAGGCCTCAGATATGAGATCAGGAATAGAATCACAGCTATTGATCTTGATAGCTATATTAGACTTAGAACTGCACCAATTAGGTTAGAAAGGTTAATGAAAGAAGCTGAAGAACAACAATCTAGAAAGATAGCAAGAGAATTCCATGTACAGTCCAGTAGGAGACCAAGAAAGAGGGGTAGATTTTTACCACCACAGGCTGGTAACAGGAGTACATACTCAAGCTCCAAAGGTCGACTTCATTTTATTCTGGTAGAGGACAAAGTGAATATATAGAGAAAAGGCTTGTATTCACTATAGGAGATAGCATACAAGTAAATACAGAATGCTCACAGGAGCATGTTATTTATATGGGTCATTAGATCACATGTATAGAGACTGTCCATAGAGCTAGACTGGCTGAGACTGAGGGATATCAAAGGCCACAGTAGAAGCACCTAGAGTAGGTAGTACCAGTGTAGCATAAGGTAGAGGTAGAGGCAGAGGTAGGACTGGTGCAACAGGTAGAGGTGTGGCCAGATCTGAGGGTCAGAGTTCTAGATCTCCCATACAAGCTAGAGTTTTTGCCATGACTAGACATGAGGTAGTTGATGCTTAAGAAGTTGTCACTGGTAATATTTTTATTTATGATATACTAGCATATGCATTGATAGATCCAGGTTCCACGCATTCATTTATTTCATTACATATGGCATCTAAATAACATCAAAAGCATGAACCCTTGGGAACTAGCATAAATGTGAGTACTCCACTAGGAACAATAGTAACTGTGAATAATGTATGTCGTGACTATTTAATACATATTCATCAAGCCAAATTGTAAGCTGATTTGATTTTATTGCCATCGTATGAATTTGATGTGATACTGGGAATGGACTGGCTAACTAAACATTATGCAATAGTGAATTGTTTCACTAAGGAAGTAATTTTAGAGTCTCCAGACCAGCCGATAGTTGTATTTCCGGCTGAATGAAAACTTGCACTTACCTGTTTAGTATTTGCTGTAAAGGCATTTAGAATGATCAAGGGTGGATGTGAGGCATATTTAACACATGTGACTGACACCAGAACCACCAACAGTTCACTTGAA